>BQNB010111135.1:1854-22412 GCA_026074375.1 Tanacetum coccineum
GTTTTTTTATTTTTGATGAAAAAATGAGTGGCTAGGATTGGTTCATTGGGTCTATGACAAATATTTGGTCTATATTGAACTTTTGGCTATCCACACATGCAGAACTTGCTTGCATCTCAAGTCTAAGGACGACTTTTAAACCATTTTTGACATTTACTCATGACGAGGACCCAAAAGTAAATATTCAAAGGTTGGGGTATCCAATATGCATCCCTTGTGAATACACATGAGTTTGGCGGGAACAATTCATATATTCAAAGAATATAACCAACACTCACATTTTCCTTACATAACAATATTCCCATATTGTTAACCGACAATGGACATATTTAGAATGATAAAAAAATCATTCATGGATTAAACATGCAAATATAGGATAACAAGTATTATATGTATGAATGACAAATACCACGTATCTTCATTCATCAGAAAGTAAAAATTTTCTTACAATCCCAATTATCTAAATACTAAAACAGATATGCATGAAACTAATTAGCAAGTTGAAGTCCAATGTTTCCAACATTCTCAACTATTTCTTTACAAGACAACTAAATAGTTATCTGAGTAAACTTTCCGAATACTTGTTTCAAATTCACATATTGTGAAAGATTTGAATAATAAGATGAGTGTCTTATTGTTCATGTGCATACTATTGCAAGAGTCATAGTATGGATAAGGTAATAGTACCTTTTATAGGGTATTTGAAGTCAACAGCATACCTATCTCAAACAGTCATCTTTACAGTTTCTTAAAATGTAAAGTATTCTCATTCTTTAACATCAGTTGTACACAAACAACATTATGCCTTTATGTAATGATAAAATTCCTTTTTCACTAGAATTGATTATTCTTTACGCATTAGTTGACACTTTTCAACGCCTTATGCTTCATAATTCGTAAAGTTTTGTATAACAGTGATCTAAATACCCTCAATTAGATATTGTTATCTAAATTCTCTCAATTAGATACTGTTGTTGTTAGCTCATCTTGCTATCATGCAAAAGTAACAACCAGTCACATACACGATATAATATATACATGATGAACCCTTAGTTAAAAAAAACACAAGGTTTCCATCCATGTATTAAATTATCTCAAATGTGAAATTAATATTATTTTATGACTTGATTACAATGACTTATTGCATCTTGTGTTGGTCTTTATTTCACAAAAGGTTATCTTAATAATCTTTTATTACAAAGGACGTTTGTCTTTCCTAAATTCCCAAGTGTTGTATCATTCCATTCTTAAGGTTAATATCTAGTTATGTGGAACGCATACTTTCAATATGTCATACAACTACGGAATTTAAGAAAATAAATAGGTGCTCCCACTCACTGTCAGATGTACTCAGGAGTTCATTCTTAATTTAATCAGATATCAATTGTTCTTTTAATTTAGATACCAGCTCCTTGATGAATATGATCAATCCATACTTGGATTCTTTCATCTTGTATACTATATAAAGATTATATATATTAATATAGTGACCTTTTGATTACACATCGTCCTCGCAAATGTAATCATTAAGGAAAGAGTCTTAAAACTTAATTGCCATATTTCAATGGGTATAGACTTCTAAACACTTTATGATCAACCATTATATCGCCCAAGGTAATTCATCCCCAAAGAGAAAGAGTATGAACCCTAAATTGACTTATTTAAGATTTAGAAATCTATTGTATGACAATTAGATATCTTTATATAATTATTCGTGCAGAAAAAGATGATTTTTCATAGTCCAATTGCTTGAGTAAGATCATAAAAATTCTTATCATCAGTCAGGCATTAATTTCGTATACATTTACTGTCCTTATGAGCCTTTCTTCAAAAGAAACTCATTCTAACCTCACAGGTTTACATTTTGGTAAAGGATCAATCAAGCTCAAAACTTGATTGGCTTTTAAGGACTGCATCTTATCATTCATAATTCTAAGACCTTTATCAGATTTTCAGGATGTGATTAGTATGTAGCAATTAACAGGTTTTGAAATGTTCTCTTAATTTATATTTTCTCAGCATTAATATTACAATATAATCATAGTGATGAGGCTTCCTGGCAGATTTTTGAATGTGAGTTTCTATATATACTTTGGTTTGACATTTACATGTTAAACCTTAGTGTGACATTAGCAACGTGATGTTTAGGAAGGTTATGGTATATCTGTTCTTGGAATAATTTTCAAGTGGTTACAGATGCTCCCACTTACTTTTATAAGCTAGAGAAAAAATTCTCTAATTAATAAGTATTTTAGCCAACATATGATTGTTTCTTAATTGGGGGAAAAACAAAACACATTTTTAGTTCTCATCTTAGCTTTTGTTATAATATGTTTCATAAAGATTTTTAACAAAATTTTAGAACTTTCATCAAGACATAATTGGATTCCATCTCAATCAAAAGATGAGTCTTGATTTACCTTCTTGGTTGATTGTTGAAACTATATTGAGTGTATCTATGACACACGCAATTTTCTAACCTTGATAGATTTTGGAGGTAGAGCAATTCAAGCTATCATGAATCAAACAATATAAATATAGTTTGTTTCAACACATTAGACAACTCATAATAATGTGGTATTCTATGAGTATTGGAATTGTGAGACTCCATCAAAATTCCATTAGATAACTTAATTCTCTTTAGGTCAAATACTTGTCAATTGGGTCGTGCCAAATTGAATACACAGTATTTTAAAACCAAGAGCATGCTATAATGTATATTTCTTGAATTAAGCAAGAACTCTTTGTTCATGTGTTCACAAGAAGACAGAACAATTCAAGAACTTTCCATGTTCTTGTGTTTACAAGAAAACAAAACATGTCAATTATACATTATAAGTCTTTGAATAATTCAAGGACCTCATGTTAACTCTATGTTTATGTGTTTCAAGAAAACATAACATGTAAAGTTAATAGCGTTACAAAGTCTCGATAATTCAAGGACATCCTGTTATTGTTTTAAACAAGAAGACATAAACAATTTTCTACTTACTTTACTTTTATGAGTCAATGATAAAATCATGAACGTTATAATTTGTCTTAGCATGCTCAAAAATAATTATACTCATAAAGTAATAATGAACGACAAACTCTTGAAGTCAAAATTAATTTAAGTTAATTTTATACTTAATTATTATGATTTATTTCATTCAAACCATGATTATTATTAACTAAATCATATAGTCAATTAATGAAGTAGTCTTATATATTATCATCTTAACTTCAAAATGAATAGGGCAACAAACGTCTTAGTACGTTTATAGTTCCTAGTAGATTGATTTGCTCTTTTACATTGCGGTCAAGAGAAACCAATAATCATATTGTTATATGTTGTTCCTTGCACACAATTAAGATTTTTCCCACTTGTGTACAGGACAACATTATCTAGATATTACAAGCAGATATCAAACTATAATGTTTAATAAGGAATTGTGGATTATTATTCTATAGATAACATTTCAGAAAGCAACCTCAGATATGAGACTTGTTATCATACAAAATAAAATGCAATCTTACTTAAACATGTGTTTGTTCATATTCGGAAAGTAATTAATTATTTCAAAGCAAGCTAGAAATAATATAGGCAACTAACAAGGAAATAAATGTTGTAGCTCCCACTGAATTTGACACATTACAAGAATGCATTTTCAGTAATAAAATGCATAGCTCCCACTGGATTTGTCAACATTGTAAGTGTTACATCACCAGTAGAAATCAAACAACAATTTATTTACTTTCTTATTCTCTTAGAATGCCTACAAGTAGTAATGTACTTAGGTATTGAGCAAAGAATATGAAATTCTACTTATGTAGATGATGGACTAGCCATTTATGCTTTCTTTTAACTTGAATATTTAGCATGCAATTCCTCCTTATTGTCTGCATAGCCACAACGGTATTTAGCACTTTAAGGGAATAATTTTGGTCTAAGACACAATACCTAGCAGATATGCTAGTAGTAATTTCTGTATCATTGCGGTTTAAAAATCATAAAATCTGACAAATGCAAGATGTAATTTATTTTGTAGAAAAAAAACTATAGAAAAAATTGTCTCTCTTAGTTACTACAAAAATATTTTATCTTTCAATTATTTCAAAGCCGAAAAGAAGGGTAATGAAAGACAGTAAATGAGTTTAATTTAAATTGAAAATTTTCAATTATTCTTGTTAACAAATGAGTATAGATAGAAGTCTCACCTTTTCTTACTAGAAAAAGAGACTATGTTTGTCTTTTATAGAAGAACAAACTTTCGTTTACGAATATGTTGTAAACACATTATTTAGAACATTGAAAGTTTCAATTAGTATTTAAGATAATTAAATTATTAAGTAGAATTAATACCCCAATTAAATTTATAATTAAGGACTAAGGATCCAACTTGACATCCCATTATTACCAATGCGTCTGAAACAGGGAGTAAAGAAGTGGGCAAGTGGTACGCATCTGAGCTGTTTAATTGCATTTAATGCAACTCTTAGGTTTATGATACTTGTCAAAAAACATTAGTCTGCATGTAATAATGTTTGAGAGCATTATGTTTGTAGCAACTGTATGTCTCGGGTCCAAGTTCTGACCAGCCTACTCGAATTATGTCGACACAAAGCTAAGAAACTTGCAAAAATCGTTAGAGGTCTGACCAATGCACGAAATTCGCCATGGGTTGGTAGGGCTCTAAGGTCTGACCAAAACAGTCAAACTAATTGCACGTGTTCTTGGTTTGGCTTGCAATGAATAAAATTTTCATAGGGGTTGAACATAAATGTGTTAAAAGCGTATTGTACTAAGTGTGAAGCATGCAAAACAACTTGGTTCACTGATTTTAAAAACCTTTAATAATGACACTGTAGTGACATGCCATGGTTCACGGTAACTCCAATCGAACACACAAAGAAGCGGAGAAATAGGTCAGCGCGAAGCATATTAAAAACCTTATTTCTTTAGGGAATTACATAAAAACAACCCGCCTTAAACAGCCGTACTTCCCATGAGTCCATAGCGTCCAGTTTTTAATTCATGAAAAACAAGTTTCATAGTTTAACGTCTTATTAATTTCTTCACAAAAAACAGTTTTCCACGAAACAAATGGTTGGTCACTATGAGCATGCATTAGGCGTGTAAAATTAATAGACATACATCAACATCATCTTTTTGGTCATATGACATATTTATTTAGGCGTGTAAACAATTAGACATTAAATAATCATGCATACATGGATTCATAATACAAAAGATGACATTAAGCATACAAGTAAACATGTAAAATCTGAGTTCTCTTGCGAGTATTCCCCAAATGGAGAACCATAAGACCCTCACTAGGTTTTCTGCTAAAGTACCTAGATCGCCCCATTCACCACATTTGTGATTGAGTGGGTCTTATAGCCGGAATAGACAATAATAAAAAAGGAAGCATACAAGCTTAATTAACAATTTTAATTTTCCTTTTTAATATTAACTTTTAATAGATTTTCAAGATCAAGATCTACATATTTTATTCAGTTATGGCAAGGAATTGCATATCATTGTCATATTTTACTAGTAAAACACGAATAAAATATAAAAAAACAAACAGATCATAGCTTATGTTTTAAAATTGGCATGTAGACTCTGGGCATTATAATTAAAACAAAACGTGTAACCCATAAAGCTAAAACGAGTTGGCTCGTGATGCCACTGTTGGGATTTAACATCTAGGTAATCAAATAACTACGAGTACGCAGCGGATTGGATCTAGTAATAGCATATGGTTAACACATAATATAAGAAGTAAATAGAAAGCGCTTACCTCTTAGCCAATTGATTACTAGTTTCAAGGTCTAGGTCACAAAACAAAGGGTCAAAGGTTTCTTCAGTAACCTCATTATCTCCTAATAGTTTAGGCTTATCAACTGGGTGCACCACATACAATTGCATTAGTTTATACCTATCAACATACTTAATGAATCTCAACACATCATTATCATTACTTAAAGATAACAAAGCATCTTTATCAAGCATTTTATACCAATATTCCATTTTAGGATTCAGATAACCTAAGCATTTTAACATTTGGTTTACTTCAACAACTGAAAAACCATCAGAATCAATTTGATCTAACCAATTTACCTTCCCACCATCGTAGAGCCGATTTGGTGCTTGACTTAACTTACCACCATGGTGTATCTCTAATGAAAATACAGATGAAAATTTACCTGCAAAAAAATAAAACAATGTGTATTAGAACCCTAATTATGGAACCCCCAATTTGTAAATGAACCCTAATTATAAATGTCACTTACGGTATACTGCGTATGGATCAAATGGATGACCATTAGGTCTCAACATCCATTCACAAAGCAACATTTAGGGTTTTGAGCACGGAATTGGGGTTTTGATTTTTGAGAGGATTATGATTAGTGAAGTATAAGGATGAAAAATGAAACGGTGGGTTGACTATTCACAAGTTATAGGGTTTGATTAAGCGGGAAAGGGGGAAAAGACGAATATACCCATGAAAAAATCCGAGAATGCAATATTACCCCCACGTGACTCACTGATTTAACGAAATAGTAAAAAATAGACCAAAAGTGGACACAAACTATAACTTTGGGACCAAAAATGAACATTTTTTGAAATTCGGACCAAAAATGGACTATGGTATAAACCATGAGGACCAAAAATGTACTTAACTCTTGCAACAAAAAAAAAAACTTGAGGTTAAATTTATCTTTAGTTCTGAATTTCAATAGGTGCTAATTTGTCACCATTAAGAGAGGGTCCGGATCCGAATTTAGATCCGCGTCATGATGGTGGTGATGGGTCAAAGTTGGAGGTGGATAGATGTGCGGTGGTATATAGGGGGCTTGAGTGAGGTTGTAGGGGGTGGGTTGGGGGCTGCGGTGGGAGGGTGTTTGGGTGGTTTTGTAGGTGGAGTTAATTTATTGATGTTGGGTGGGGGGATGTTTGGGCCTCGTGAGGGGTGGTGCTGTGGGGTTCTGTGTGGGGTGTGGAGGGGTTGGGACGGGGGGAGGGGGGAGGCTTGCGGACGGGGTGTGGGGGGGTGGGGGTGCGGCGGGGGTGAGGGCGTTTGGGTTGCAGGTGGTGATGTGATGGGGGGGGTGTTGTTTTGGGTTTCTATTGGAGGTGGGTTGGTGTGTGTTCTTGCTTGGGGGGTAAACTGCGCGGGGAGTGGTGGCATTCGGGGTTGGGGGAGCTAATGTGGTGCAGGGGGGGGTGGGTTGGGGGGGGGGGGGTGCGGGGGGGTGGGGATGGGCGGGGGGTGGGGGGTCCGGGCTCATGTGGTTTTTTAGGGGTGTTTTTGTGGATTTGGGACTGATGTGTTAAGTTCTTCCTCTTGGCGCGGGGGAAGTCGTTGTGATCTAATTAAGTCAGAAAGTGAGTAAGGACGGTGAGGGTGTATGTGAATTTGGTTGAGGGTGGTGGCGAGTGTTGTTGTTTTTGTATTGGGGTATTTTTATTAAAAAAAAGTGGCCATATTACTTGTTGCAATGACTGGGATAAAAAAAAACGACGTCGTATAACTTTTGTGGAAACCGAAACAATTTTTTTTTTAATATTATATTTGTTGCAGGGTTATTTTTGTGACTCTTTGTTCTTTATTAGTGGTTATTTTTTCTATTTGGGTTTATGTGGTTGGGCCTCATGTAAGGCAGGGGTGGAGTGTGTTATTTGTTGATTCTGAATAAGTCAGTACTTTTGTTAATTTTCTGTTTTTTTTATTTTGTATCGAGTATTTTTTTTTTTTACTGGTAATAAGTCAGTACTTTTGTAATTTTCTTTTTTTTATTTTGTATCGAGTATTTTTTTTTTGTATTGCGTATTTAAAAAAAAAAAAAGTGGGCCGGCCCAAACTGGGAGCCCATTGGGCCGAACACTGTTCATATTACTGTAGCACGACGTAATATGGGCTTATGTGTTGGGCCTCATGACGCGGGTATTTTTTGATATGAATAAGTCAGTACTTTTGTAATTTTCTTTTTTTTATTTTGTGTCGAGTATTTTTTTTTGTATTGCGTATTTAAAAAAAAAAAAAGTGGGCCGGCCCGAACTGGGAGCCCATTGGGCCGAACACTGTTCATATTACTGTAGAACGACGTAAAAAACGACGTCGTATTACTTTTGTAATGTGTATGTATATAATGGGTTTATTTTTTCGGTCTCATGTTTAATAGTTTATTTTTTTTATATGGGCTTATGTGTTGGGCCTCATGTCGCGGGTATTTTTTTTATCTGAATAAATCAGTACTTTTGTAATTTTTTTTCCTATTTTGGCCCGAGGAATTTTGTATATTACCTAATTTAAAAAAAAAAAAAAAGTTAAATGGGCCGGCCCAAATTGGGAGCCCAAAGGGCCGGCCACTGTAGCAAACGTATTGTTCATATTACTGTAGCTTGGGGGCCAAAACGACGTCATATTACTTCTAAAATACTGTAGAACGACGTAAAAAACGACGTCGTATTACTTTTGTAATGTGTATGTATATAATGGGTTTATTTTTTCGGTCTCATGTTTAATAGTTTGTTTTTTTTATATGGGCTTATGTGTTGGGCCTCATGTCGCGGGTATTTTTTTTATCTGAATAAATCAGTCCTTTTGTAATATTTTTTTTTCCTATTTTGGCTCGAGGAATTTTTTATATTACCTAATTTTTTTTTCAAAAAAAAAAAAAAAAAAAAAAAAAAAGTTAAATGGGCCGGCCCAAATTGGGAGCCCAAAGGGCCGGCTACTGTAGCAACATACTGTTCATATTACTGTAGCTAGGGGCAAAAACGACGTCACATCACTTCTCAAATGTGTATTACTATAATAAAAAGCAAAAGTTGTTTATTTTTTTTAGTTTAATAGAAAGAAAGAGAGTGAGTTTCTAGGATCCATCTGAGTTTTTTAATATAATATTATGAAAAGACAAAAATACCCTCTTATTTATTAGTCAAACAAGTTAAATTTACGGAGTTAACGGGATTGGACCAAAAGTGAAACGAAACTATGTGTTTTGGACTAAAACCAAAACTTTCTGCCTTCACCCCTGGTCACAAGCCCCTTTTGCATAGGTGTGAAGTCTCAAGTTGGGGTCACACTAATCTTCTGAAAAGGGAGAGCTTTATCCGGTTTGAGTTCGTGTGGCGGTGGGTTCAAACTCTGTGTATTAAAGGTCGGAAACCATGGTTACCTTATCAAAAAAAGAGTAGTAATTGATGTATGTTAATGAGATTGATGAGCTTTAAGTGTTTTGTTATATACTATGAGTAGCTTGTTAAAGAATGTTTATGAGATGAATTTGTATGTGTTAATCTACTATATTCAGCTCGTTGATTATGGGATTAGAAATGCTCACGTGATTTCAATTGTTATTAAAGTCACCATTGGTGCGGCGAAATTGTGGTTTTATAAGGATTTTTTGGTTTGCCTGCTCACGTGTTTTTTGCTGTTGCAGAACTAGAGTTTCAAGCGCTGATCTATAGTACATTTTTTATACAATTTTATGATGGAGAATATTGGCTTATTGAAAAAGTGGGAGCATAACCACCTACTAAGTTCTTATTTATAACAATCTTAAAGAAGCAATACACATTTACAAATAAGCGCTTAGTTCCTACTTATTTCAAAGTTAATAATATCATTGATTTATGGTGCTTTTGTTTTTTTTTCTTTGAAAATGAGCTTCTGTGTATTTCAATAACATTACACTTTCAAATTCTAAAAAGCATTCCCAAACACTTCCTTAATCCAGCAAAAATGTTGCAACTGCTGCGAATAAAGAGGTTGTTGCAGACTGTGAGTGTTGTTTTTTAGTCTAAAATGTTTTTTTACTGCATTTTGTTGGTTTTACTTGGATATCTAGCTTTTTTGGTATTTAATTACCGTCATTTGCAGGTATGCTTTCCAACCAGTTTGTGCAACACCAACTTCACATGCCTTCTTTGGTGACTCACGATTCCCCAGACCTTCTTGAGTCCTCATCAAGGCTTGTCAAGCGAAAAAGAGCGCCAACGGGAGACCCAAACACCTCTAAAGTGCTCCATGAAGCTAAATCAAAGAAGGTTAGTAGAGCGAGTGTTGGAGTTGATCATAGAAAGACAGCTGTAGTCACCAAGGACACTACTGAACCCATTGCCAGTATTGGTGTCTCACCACAATGTGAGTATTATTTGGTTTAACAAAAGCTTTTTTAACAAGGTTCTAAAATATCATTTCTTTTTTTTATGTGTCCCATTTCTTTTTCAGCAACGTCAACAAGTGGGTGTACTGAATCAGATACTAGGTGACGTAAACGGGGGGCACCTGACACTCTTTCAGAGTCGCATATGGTCCAACAGTGTAACAATCAGAGTGTCCGCCTACGTGCTGAGACTGATCATCCAGTTTCAAACGCATTTAACAATAAACCAGGGGATCAGATTGTCGTTACACACGCTGCACCACAGTGTGAGTATTGTTTGGTTTCCCTTGACTGTTTTTAACAGGGTCGCGAAATGTCTTTCATTGTTTCTAACATGTCTATTTGTTCTTTCAACAGGGGCAACAAGTGGGTCTACCAGATCAGGCTCTAGGCGAGGTAAACGGAAGGTTACTGACAGTCTATCAGGATCACACTTGGTCCCACAGATCAGCGACCGAAATGTGTGCATACATGGTCAGACCAATCGCCCATTTTGGATCTAGCTCTGTTCACACCGAAGGTAAAGAATGATTCTTTTTTTCACCGATTTGTAAAACTCAATGTAATGAAACCTTAATCATTTCAAGAAATAACCTTTTAAAAACAAATTATGTAGGTGTCGCGTCGATATACGTTGATTTCGGAGACTGATCAGCGATGTCGACACTGTGGGGCTATGTTATGGTATGAGGAGCGTGAAGTCATTTGTTCTTAAATTTCCTTATAGCATAAATATTATTTGCTATTTGTGATAAATTTTTTGAGCCGTTTTGTTTGTTCACATATTCCACACGCGCCGATACTTCAGCTTCAAACGAGCGTAAAAGAACGCATGAAAACGCTCAAGGAAGATCAGCGGCAGCTGAAGGGCCTTCCTTGAGAAGGGTGTGGCGCCCTACTGCATCAGCCAGAAATAGACGACGACCCACGGTTATGTGTGGCAGTGGAGAAGGAACCAGTTCAGCTAACAATGGAAGTAAGCATCCTTTTATTACCTAAGCTGTGTTTGTGTCGCGTGATCATTCAGAGTTGTTGCCAACAATGTAATTAATCATGGCTAACTCGAAACGACTCCCGCTAAACGTCCCGCAGCGGAGCGCGGGCAACCCCCCTCGTTACCTTACAAATTGAGGGTATTGCAAATTTATTACCTAGTATTCACTTTTTTACCCCATTATCCAACACCTCTTACATTTATGGAGTTTTTATTAACTTATTTAAATGATAATTGATAATCAAATTATAAACTAACTATAGTCGATAAGTGGAGTGATCGTGCAAATTACATCAGATTGTTAATTTCTACCTACGATCTGTAAATATCAGCAAGCGGATGCATCGAAGGTACATTTGTTCTCCAAAAATAGCTTCTTCATCAAGTGCTTCTTGTAGTTTCGTAAGGATAGTTAACCTAACTTGTTATGGGTTACTAGCCATGGTAGAAAATGAGAAGATACAATTAATAAGTTGTTTGAATGATAAATTTGGTTGTGAGTAAGAGTCCCCAATTTATGTGTGTATATATAAGCAAAAGATTTGACTACATTTGTACTCTAATAGTTATTGAATTAAAAAAAATCTGACGAATTGTCAGATATTTTTCAAAATCGCGCGTAATATTAAGTGATAAACAACATTGTCATTGAGTTGTCTAATCTGTTGCAGTAAAAAACATGTGTGTGTCAAAATCATGTCTTAAATGCGTGTTTTTTTTAAGTGATAAGACAAAATTTTCAGGTGAGTGTATTATCTGTTGCAGTAAAAAATATGTGTAGTTTTGTCAACTGTCTTGAGTAATTGTAAAATGTTATTGATAAATAACATTATCATTGAGTAGTTTTATTTGATGCAGAATGAATAACAATCACTTTATTCAAATTTTTCATTGAAAAAATGAATACATAGTAAATAAGCCACATAGAATCTAGTAGATTGGCAACCTATTTAACACAATTGAAAAAAAACAAATACAACAACTCAAATGGTTGCCTTGAGGTTGCAGCAATCATTATATAGTCTATAATGCATGTAGATGTTAATGATGTTTTTGCTTTGCGCACAGAATGATCCTCAAACAATTGTTGTTTGTTTTCTGAGGTATGTTGTCTTGTTGTACGGATATCCGCTTAAGTGTCATTAGTAGAGCATGCAATCTGTAGCTATTAAGGCTCGTTGTAAACATACTTTGCAACATTGTTATTTGTACCTCACGGATATGCATTTTCTCTGAATAACGAGTTAAGTTGCACAACAACTTATGTACAAGTGTTTTCTCAGCTTGAATCTCCTTTTGTAGTTTTGAAACAATTGTTTGACGTACTTCATTTGCCAAATAAGCCATATAGTTTGTTAGTGGAGTGGGGTGGGGTGGGGTGGTCAACCCAAAACCATTTCTAGATGACACGATCTCGAAATTACCACACATAAGAGTGCTGGGAACGGTCGCACCGTTCGGCTCGTGCCATTCCCAAAAAGTGATGCCACGTCATATTTTTTGCCAACGGCACCAGAAACTGAACGGCACCACATTTGCTTGGGCATCCGTTGGCACCACATTTTTTGGTGCCGTTGAGCAAAAAAAAATATTATTATTTTTTCATTTACATAAAATAAAAATACCCAATATTACTAAAATTTAAAAATTCATAAATACAACTATTATACTAAAAGTGATAGGACTAATTATGACAAAACTGTAATAAATATAAGGTTTAAAATAAAATAAAAAATAATTTTTTTTTGTTACCCTTCCTTCTTCCCTGTCTTCTTCTTCCTGCTGCTAGAAACCATGAACAAACACAAAAACTCAAACACAAACTCACACACACATAAACTCACACTCAAACACAAAAAAAAAAACACACACACACACATAAACACCCACATAAACACAAAAAAAGAAAAGAGAGAGAGAGAGAGAGAGAGAGAGAGAGAGAGAGAAAACCGCGTGGGCTGTTACGAACGACGCGAGCACCAGAGTCGTGCGTTGTTTGTTCGGCTCTTGCCGTTCTTTGGCGCAACCCTTTCACGCTACCGTTCCCCCAACTCTAAGAAGAGATAGTGAGATACAATATGATTTGGTTGATAGTTTATGAGAAATTTCGAAACAATAAACTCTTACACTTTTTACATTTGTTTTTTTTAAACGAGTGTTTGTAACAAGTACCACTATACAGATTTACAATATATTTTTAAATATCAAATGATTGATAAAAACATTAGAAAATAGCTTAAATAAGTTACAAACAAAGCGAGAGTGTCATAAGGATTAGAAAAGCACTTTATCCGATTAAGAAAAACTTTGTTTTACTAAATGATCAACAAATAAATTATGTATTTTCGCATAACACAACTACTATGATATTATGCATGCTAACATAGTTTATATAATGGTGAAGGCTATACATCTGTGAGTTATGATCAAATGATTAAATTAAACTCTAAAATGAGAGGGTGAAAAGAAATCTAACCCAAATATTTGAGATATCCTTTTAAAATATATGCATCTTCTATTAAATTTCTACTCCTCAATTGAAACGTGCGGTTGAAAATTATTCTCATTCTTCTCGTTTTAATCTCTCTTCTTACTAGATCTCTTCTGTATACACCGTAAGTTAAAGATTATGATTTTAATTAGTATGATTTAATCTATCTTCCACTCGGATTTAGCTGAATTATATTCTCATTCTTCTCGTTTCAATCTCTCTTCTTATTTCTTCCATATACACCGCAAGTCAAAAGATTATGATTTTAGTTATGTTCTAATTTATCTTCCGCTCCGATATTATGTAAATTTCTTTTATATATTAATTATGAAATTTGGCCAGTAAAAGAAATCTCTCTCTTGTACATGTTGCATGTCGATTTGTCTTCATAGCTTCGATTTAGTGTTATGGTAATTGCATAGAGGAACTTGCACGTTTATTAGCGGGCAAAACTTTTAATGTATTGTTGTAGGGATGGGCGAATTACAATTTCATTTAACACTCGCACTTGTAATACCTAATATTACAAAGTGTAAGGGTTAAAAATGTACTTTGAGACTAAATTTTTTGGGAGGCGGGCCACGACCTCTTCCGGTCCCCCAAGTTTCGTCCCTGTGTAAATGCCCTTATGAATCATTAAAAACATTTATGAGGTTGAAGGACAAGCACCTCTTGAAAAACCAGACCAATTTGATTGGTTTGATCTACCAAATTATGCAAACCGGGAAAAACCATCCAAGAAACGTACAAGTTTCTTGCTACTTTTGATCTCTTGGGAAATTTATACTTGTGTTTTGAATTGGTAAATATTTAAAATGTCAATTTTTTTATGATTACACATATTCTTATATGGTTTGCATTAGACTATTGTTGATTATTTGTATTTGTTGTTTATGTTTTTATTACGATACCTTCAGAACTAACCAACGGTTAATCTTCAGCCGGTTATTATAGAGATGAAGCAACTCCAGGTTAGTGCCTTCACCACGTCCGAACTCCAACAACAACCTAACCACCACCGCGAGCAAGGGTGAAATTTTTGCACTTCCTTGGTGGTGTAGTGCTTGGTGGTTCGCACCACGTAACAAAAAATAAGAAAATGGGTGTTGTTATTATTTTTATAGGTTGTGAGTGTGTGTGAGATATTAGGTATATTTATATATAGTGATTTACTTTTATATTTTTGGTTTGGCGGTAACCATAGTACCTGTTTTTGTTGTGATTTACATTATATTTTTTAAAATATCAAATGATTGATGAAAACATTAGCAAATAGCTTAAATAAGTTACAAACAAAGCGGGAGTATCATAAGGATTTGAAAAGTGCTATATCCGATTAAGAAAAACTTTGTTTTATTAAATGATCAACAAATAACTTATTTAATTTTCTTATTAAACTTCTCACTATGATATTTTGCATGTAAACATGTTTATTTATATGTACAAAGATATACACCATGAGTTATGATCAAATGATAAATTAAACTAAAATGAGAAGGGTGAGAAGAAAATCATAACTGCATATTTGAGAGGGGATAACTTGCTGATGTGTCGTTGTGAGTAGGTATTTTATGTATCAAGTTTTACTATTTATTTTATGCCAACTATATCTAAAAACAACACTCTAACGGGCAATGTACCCGATCAGATGTAGCTTCGTGGTAAGTAAGTTTTCGCGCATCTCTGAGATTGAGTTAACTCTTAATTCTACCGGTATTTTATTTACCTAGGTTTAGTACTAATCTAACCTAATTATTCTAATTAAACCTAAACTAATGCAAAGAGGGGGGTTTCTGTCTGAGTGACTGGCACGAGTTTAGTTTTAACTATCCTAAGGTGATGACAAATAATGCACACAAATGAAAAATATTAGGAAGCAGTCAAATCTGAGGAAAACTTATTATCCAGTTTAATCTAATAATATGCCTTGATTGTCTATTCGTGCAATGATTGTATTTTATTCGTTGCGTGTATATCATTCCAAAGTAAGGTGGATCTTCTCCCTAGTCTCGAGGTGCCTTGTCTCTAGTTTAATCCTGACACAATCTAACTAAAACCGTAATAAAGCTCACACCGTGATTATAATCTATATAGGAAACTTATATTGGTGGTTACATTAAATCCTAGATCATGGTGGCTTTTTTTTTTTTCTTTTTTTTTTATTCTACCAAATTACTACTTAATGGGAAATTCATTTATGTAGTCCACGCCCCCTTACTATACCTACGGAAACAGGACGTTATGTGTAATCCTAAGTCACCGGCTTAGTCTACCTATCCACTTAACCATAGATCAAAACAGGGCTTTCTATTGGTGATCCTATTATTCTAGCTATATGAATAAGCGTTATATGTTTCTATCTCGGACTCTTAGCTACGCCCAAACAACACCGAAGTTGCAACTTATTAATTTTGCTAAGTAGGACCAGTGAATGATAGTAAAACACATTAATTAAGAACATAACGGGTATGAAGTGATAAAACTATATCAGTGCAAACGAATAAGGAACAATCGATATGAAGACAAATCAAAACATTATCTTATCATAAACATGGATAATACCTAAAGGTATTAGCCGATAGTCATTGTAATAATACGCGAAATCATAGAGTGAAGATTTAAACATAATGCTAACCGAACGCGTATAGTGGAGTGTAGAGATTACAAGAGTTTTCCTATTGATTGGACTACTTTTCAGGACCTTCTTGGCTTCATAAATCTTCTGAAAATCAGACTTGGTGGTTAAAAGCATGTCTATAACTATTTTTAGGTTTTCTATTTATAAGGTCTGGAATTTGGTCGATACGGCGTATTGACTGAGGTCAATACGACGTATCGAGGGTTTCTTGGAGTAGGGACTACGTTCGATATCTTCCAGAATATTTTATTACCATAACTTAAATACGGCGTATGGACTTCTCAAGATACGGCGTATTGATCATCATTCTTTTGTGGTATTTAGTGAAGTGCAGGCACATATATGCCGTATCTTCCTTGATGGATACAGCGTATTAGATGTCAAAACAATATTCTTTATATTTCTTCGTTAAAGTTCCAGAATGCGTGCCTTTTTGCTAATCTTCACCAAGTACTCCATAATTACTGCAATTCTCAAATACAAAAGATTAAGTAACAATTTTATGCAATAATTATACTAAATGGGTTATTTATACAAGATAAATGATGCTATAAAAGTAACGTTATTTGATGTCATCAAATATCCCCCTACTTGAATCCTACTTGTCCTCAAGTAGCCTTTAGAAGTTTATGAAAATGTATCTCTAAGGATTTTTCCATTTAAGCATTTATTTGATCTATTACAAGTACACATCCAAACACCTCACGAAATAGGTAGATGAAAACACTCAAATCACTCAACTAATCTATGTGGTTACATGTAACTAATTCGCTCAATTGCTCGCTTGTAACGAGTATTCTATCATAGGCTTTGCAAGGATACACATCTTCACCACTAGAGCTAAGGAGCAAGTTTATAAAGGTAAAATAGGTTTTTATATTATAAGGTTTAGGGTTGATCATTTTACAATCTTTCACCAAAAGTACCACACCAACAAGGCAGCTGAATCACACATACATGGCGTAACAATGAAATAGACATATATGTTCGATCACATCCTCATTACGCGTTTACCAAGGATTAGGAAGAAGCATAATATAGAGGTAAGGATCTACTAACTTTCACAAAAGTACTAGACCAACAAGTCAGCTTAAACAAGCATTACAAGCCGTACACGACGAATAGACATGCATGACTCGATTACATCCTCATTCGAGTAAAACCCAAGGTTAATGATTAGGAAAGGAAATAAATTGTTGTTAAATAAAATTCACGAAACAAATAGACTAAGTCCAAACAGATAAGGTACAAGTTGCTAGACACTTTTTTCTCCAACCGTTACCATGATAAAGACACAACTATTTACTCACGTCTTGATCATTGATCAAAAACAACAACCTAAGTTGGCATTCTCGTAACGGTCAACTTCCCAATCATCCCATACTTTACATACTTTTACAAGACAAGTGCCGATATCTACCACTTTATACAACAACGTTTACATTGTTGACTATAAGGACTTATCAACGATCATGATCATTCAAAATAATAACCTTCTTTATTAAGCTTTTGCGAAACGATTATCTCCAAACTTTCCTCCTCTTTTTTTGTTGTGATTTTTTCTAATTTTTTCATTTTTTTACGATTACATATACATAACTACGAAACTCGGTGTAATTTCACCATCTTCACGATCATAATAACTCTGGATAATTCCTTCGATAGTTTCTTCATTCTTCGGACGTACCAATAATTGTGATGGTAGTAAAATACATAAGTTTTGACTACTTTATACATTCCCATTTGCAATGTGAAAATTTCTTCCCAATCGTACCAAAGATAGAAGAATTACACAAGAACACGGTAACTACATACTTTACACCATCCTAAAGTAACTAACAACTAATAAATGGCTTTAATCTAACAGGGTAGGCTAAGGTGTAAAAGAGTAAACAGTTGGTGTTATTCCTAAAAGATTGGCTCTATTGGTTTTTCTAGTGGTATCTTACTCTTAAGATGAGAGTAAATAAAGGGTTTATACGGGGATTTAACTAACCAGTGTAGTTAGTTAATAAAACAACATATAAAAGCTTTTGGGTGTAATCCTAAGAAGAATTTAACAATTTTAAACAAGTAAACTCCATCTAAATCTATAGTACTCATTATTATGGTCTCGAATAGATATACAAAGCCAAGTTCTAAAGTCTACAACATCACCGACACACTCATATTTTTATGGAATTTAGGTAAACATTTGGAAACGGATATGGTTAAATCCTCATAATATCTAATAAGGGTTATTGTGTGCGGGTTATGTAACATGTAATTTCATAAAAGCATGCTTGAAAGAATTTTAAATTTGAGCATAATTTAAGCATTTTAGTGAAAAATAGGACAAGTATGCATTTTAATTCCCATCCCCCCACTTGAATTATACAACATCTTCATTGTATAGATAAAACATTAAAAATGGGAAATTAAAAGAATTAAAATGAGAAACTCCCCTTATATTTTGCTCGGTAGATTCTACATGTTAAGTATATGAGCAAGAATATGTGTTGTAAAATACGTCTGAATTCCCGCATGACTACAACACACATTAGATTTTAGAAAATACTCCACCAACGTCGTCATTTTCGTTCAGAAGGTCCTGTATTAAGCATAAGAAAACAAGTGCAATTTCTATCTACTTGTATCCGTTGGTTAGACTCAAAATAATAACCTAAAACTGTACAGGAAGTCGATACGCCATATCCATTCCTCAGGATACGTCGTATTGATACCTGTAGGTCAGTCGTTTAATACGATGTATTCATTTAATGAATACGTCGTATAGACTGTGCTGAAAATAAAGATTGGATAACACCCAGAAGGTCAATACGCCGTATCCATGGGGTTTGGATACGCCGTATAGACAGTATGGGAAGACAGACTTGATAAAAAATTGAAAATACATTCCGGGTTGACTCCCGGTAAGCACTTTTGTTTACAGAAAAGTCTTTAAGTTAGACTTGCCCTAATTTAATCCCATCCTTATAAAACAACTTGGGGTCGAATGAGATGCCAAACGGAACATATAAATTCTTAATAAGATTGAATAGCATCCTGTTGACAAGATAATTCCAAGCCATGATATTAACTTTTAATTCCATGATAAAATCTTTTACATTGAAAATTTTATGAATTCTATCGTGGTTTGTTCCCAGAAGCTTATTTGACCCTTGTGTATCGCTGTTTATTACATCACCCCCCGAAGATTGTATTATATTGAATTCATTATCATCATTGTCCTTATCTCGCTTTAGATTATCGGGATAAATTATGTTGAAAGGGAATCATCATTAAAGTACAAAACGTTTTGTTCATCTTTATCATATCTGGACAATGATGTTTCATCTTTCAAATCAAGTTCATCGGTACGATGAAGAATTTCAATAGGTTCAGTTAAGAAATATGATTTAGATGTTAGAGCATCATTGTAAACAATGGCTGGAAATTTATTCTCAAAATCTTTAAGGAAGTCTAAATCATCAAAATAACTGACTGTTGGCTCGGGTGACGGAAACGAAGGCATATTGACTTTTTCATTATCATTTTCCGAATCCGTTTTCAAATCATTGATAGAAATTATTTTATAGGAAAACGAGTTTTTGTCAAAAATTACCGTGTAATCTTCTTCGTTTGATTCGTCAAACGATATTCTAAAGTCAATTTCATTGTTGTTAAGAGAACTTGCAGTGGGTTCACACGAGAGTGTTTTTTCAGACGATAACTCATCATTAAAGACTATAGCTGAGAATTCGGTTTCAACGGATCTAAGGTCGTGAACATCTTCATCATACCAGATCTTACCATACTTAGCAGTTTCCCAGTTATACACCTTACCATGCCGACGAGCTTTTTCTTCTTCAAGCCTGATGTATTCTTCCAAAGTAATGTTCGGGTTATCCATCATGTAATAAACTTGCTAGGAAAGAAAACCGTAAAATAATTTATATGTCGTATTCAGTAAACTGAATACACCATATTACACAAACACAATAAGCATACAAACAGGATTATAAACTATTCTAAACTACATTAATCCTAAGGGTTAGACTTATCTAATGTTAAAAACCAAAATATCAAATAAAAATCAAGATTATTTTTTTACTCCCTAGTAACGGCGCCAAAAACTTGATGTGTCGTTGTGTGGTTGTAATTTATGTTTCAATTTTTAAATTTATATATTGCTGACTTTACCAAAAAACAACACTTTAACGGGCAGTGTATCCTGTCAGATGGGAGTTTCATGGTAAGTAGGGTGTCGATCACTAAGAGCGAGAAACAATCTTTCA
>BQNB010111136.1:6494-22412 GCA_026074375.1 Tanacetum coccineum
TTCATTTTGGCCTGCGATTGTAAACTGAAAGTGTAATATTGACTTATTAATTCTGTTATCATTTTTTTTGGAATTTAAATAGATATGCATAGTTTTTATGATAACAGTTTGTGTTTGTTGTTTAAATTTTTGGTACCGGTCTACTCATGAGGCGTGGAGCTTAAGGGTTTATTTAGCTAGACCGACTTTGATTAGTTGTTTTAGCTAAATAAATCGGGTGGTATTCGTTTAATTGCGGCTCTCCAATTCGGCTCCATTTTCTAAACCTTTTTCAATACTTAGCATAGTTTTATTTTATTGTTTCATATTATGTTTGCCTATTTGATTTATGCCATGCTTAGTGTAGAATTATTTTATGTTTGATAAATTGAATTTCATTATGAGTAGTGAGTAGATTCACTTGTGTTTGCTAAGTGATTAGTGATTTGGAATTTAGGTGCGGATTTAAAAAGGTTAAAAAAAAATTATTAGTCATTAGTATTTTCTTTTCAATTTACATTCCAAAATTTATTTTGAATGCAATTTAATTTCTTGTCATTTATTTTTAAGTATTTCATTTTACTTGTCATTTTAATTCATTAAACCTAAACCCGCACTTAATGAACATTTCACGTCACTTAGCAAGCATTTTTCATTTTATATAATTTTTAGTTTTTAGTAATCATTTAATGCTTTACATGTTTAATTGTTTTTATTGCTTTGCTCGTTTTTATGCTTTTATTTACTTTATCAATATGTCAAGTAGATTTTAGAAAACCAAATCAAAAATCTTTTTAAAAACCATTCAAAACACGCGATCACGAACGTTTCTGATTTTTAATTCACACTTCGTTGGGGAATAAACGACCCGGGAGGTTTTTGAGGTATCACCTTGGTTAAAAGTGATTTTCTAGAACCCGACGGAAATACTTACTATACTATAATTGCTAACTTCCTTATTATTACGTATTTATAATTTATATATTATATATATGTATTAAAAAGGGCGGATCAATTTTTGGCGCCGGCCGGGGAAGTGTGTACGATTATCGTGTTTCGTTCGAAGATTAGTGTTTTGAAGATCCTTCCCCGTGAAGTTAATTGCTTTCATTTGTAAATATTTTCTTATATAAAAATATAAAAATCCAAAAATATTTTTCTTCTTATTTTATTTTTATTTTCCTTCTCCTTTATAAATTTAAAAAAAAACCAAAAATATTTTCCTTTTATCTTAAAAATAAAAATTCAAAAATATTTTTCTTTCTTATTTTTCCTTATGTATTATTTGAAAAATCTATAAATATTCTTCTCGATCCTCTTATTCGTTTAATTCTTATTCTCTTTACCATTTTATTCATTTAATTCTTCTTCTTTTCCCTCTTATCCGATTAATTCTTCGACATGTCTTCATTTTATCAACCTTGCTACGGGTGTGGAGAGCCATTTGTCGGTTCATTTTGTCCACGATGTAATCCGAATTCTTTCGATAATTCTCAATATTTTTCCGACTACTCTCCACAACCCCGGTACGAGACGAATATTTGTGAGTTATGTGGAAACGATGCTCATTTTGGTTACGATTGTCCAACACAAGTTCCGTTTGATTATAATCCGAACCCGTGTTTCGATCAAAACTTCGATAATAATTTTCCACTAACTTCACCAAGTTTTCCACAACAATACCTTTGTTGTGAAAACTGCGGGGGTCCTCATGAAACTTTTCAGTGTCAACCGTTGAACCAAAATTTCTATGAACCTAATTTTTGCTATAATTATAATTCTTTCGGTTTTGACCAATATCAACCCCCATAGTTTCCCGACAATCATCAATTTCCTCACGAGACGAGTAACGAAATTTTGCAAGCTCGTGACGACTTAATGGAAGCTATACAAGCCTTTTTAAAGGAGTATGATCATATACCTCCTAATGAAAAGTGCATGGCTTTATTGCTAGCCGAGGAGAGATTTCTTAATATTAAACAAGCTATGGAAGAAGAGCAAAATCAACCTGAAGTTTTACAAGAATTGCTTCTTAAGCTTATGAATGATTTACAAATTCTTAAAGGAATCCAACAAGAGAAGAAGAAGCCGACAACTCAAAGTTCTATCCCATATTGGAATTTTTCTATGATTGATGATGAAGAAGCTAGAGACAACTTTATGAAGGACGTTTGCACCTTCTTAAGGAAGTTTAGTCGTATACCTTTTGGAGTAACACCAAAGGTTATATTGATAGCTTGGGAAAGTTTTGGCAAAATTAAGGATGCTTTGACGGATAAGCAATATCGACAAGAGGATATTCAAGAATTGATAAGTGAACTCCTTGAAGATGTGCGAAATATTGAAGAAGAGCTACCAGAATATATTAATTGTCCAAGCTGGAATCGTCCTCTTTTCTTCGACCATGACGATGATGATTATACTATTATATATAGCAAGCCTAAAGCAATCACTCCCGTCTTACCGATCAAGGAGCCCGATAACTCTCTAGGTATGGGGGACGAGCATCTTGACACTATTCTTAGTATTGAGAACCTTATCCCAATCCCAAGTGAGTTATAGGGTATTTCTGACAAAACGTGTGATGTGCCCGTTCGTGATGATTCTTCTACTTTTGATGTTTTGAACGATCATTATGAGATTTTATCCGATTCCAACAATGATGGTACTTCGAGTGATGACGATGATTATGAGGACGTAGAGTATGAGGAGGTGAATGATGTCGACCAAGAGGAGAAAGAGTTTGATTTAGAAGATATTTTTCAAATCCAAGACGTTATTCTTCATGAGAAATTGTTGAACATCAATCGTCTTATTTCTAATATTGAATATTTGAAAGATAACCCTACTCCGGATTGTGTGCTCGAGTCTCCTTCTTTATTTCCTATCTCAGTCATGGATAGTGATTCATTATTTGAGGAGTCCGATACTTCTTTTTCTCATTCAGGTAATTCTTTACCCGAATTCGAGTCTATTAGCGATAATACGGAAGAGACGAGAAGTGGCAGTACCACTACTCATGCTAATTACTCTCATCCCGAGTATGATTCGTTTCTTTTTAAGATTGAGCCCGACCAGGAGGGGTTGATTAGAATTGTTATTTCTGATAATTCAAATGACCCTCTTTTGGAACTTCCCGAGTTTGAATCATTTCATTTTGAACCGTCATATCCTCTTCCTCCTTCGGAACCACCTGATGTTGAGATTTGCTTACATTTTGAGCCTGATGCTCCCGTGATTGATAATTTTAATGAGCTTAATGATGACCAAAGGGGAAGTGAGATTGATTTTTCTCAAAATGTTGAAGATAACGATTCCTTCACATTTGTCATTCGGACTTTTCTCTCGTTTCTCACCTACCCCGAGGTTTCTCCTTTATCTTGCTCCACCGGGAGTGAAGATACGATCTTTGACCCTGACATCTCCACTTAGAGCCGGTGGCATCTCATCGAGTTGGAACTTTCATGTGCTTTAATCTTTATCTAAACATTAATGAAAGCCCGATTGAGATTTTCTTTTCCATTTGCTTCCCCATGGACAACTTAATGTGACTCGGTTAACAAAAACAAGTGTTTCTATCTTCTTATCTATTTTCTAACAAACTAATGTGAGGGGGCTCGCCTCTTCCTTTCTCGTGTTTGTGTTTTGTGGTTTTATGTCCAGGATGTCCTGGATTTTGAAGACTCTCGTGCTCATGGTTTTGTCCATTTATTCGAGCTTCATATCCTCAGCTTCATTTAGGGGATCCCATATCCTAGTCTTATCGATTAACCCTTAATACCTGAATTATGCTTTGTAATTAGTATGGGGGTATTAATATCACATTGAGGATAATGTGTAGTTTTAGTAAGAGGGGGATCTATCGATTTGATTATACCTGTTGCCGTTGTTCTCACGTAACCCGTTTTTCCACCAAAAATATGTGATTTATGTGAAAACTAGCAAAAATTTTAAAAATTTTGTGCATGAATAAGTGATAAATGTTGGAATAAAGTGATTTAATAAGTGTTATGACACTAATAAAGGTGAGAACGAGAAATAAATTTTGATCCGACCGGTTTTATACCTTAGCTTTTTCCTTAACATATTTAAGTCGAGTTTGTTTGTCTAAGTCTTAGGTAGGCTTACCCATTATGCCGAACTCGATTTATTAGAAATAAAGATTGTTGCCAGTCTATGTGCATGTTAAAGAGTGTCCGTGACTTAATATCGCTAGGACTAAAGCATTCGCGAGTCCTCTTGTCCTTCTTAGAAGATTTTAAATTGCGAAGAACGAGAAATGATAGAGTCGATTATAAGTCATGTTATTAAACGTAGAATAATTGGTTTTCTTTCAAGCTCATAAGTATTAATTGTGGCTTTTTCTCCCAGTAGCTTGTCTCGCTTATATGCATAAATGTTTAATAAATAAGGTTGTCCTGTTCAATTTAATTTTTAGTAACTTCCCTTGATTTGGATGTCGATGATTCGAATTTTGGCTTATTATATGCACTACATGTTCATTGCTGCTATACTTAACCCTTAAAGAGCCGTAGGTTATATGGGATGAGTAGAGTTAATCATTTATATTACTTTTTGCCTTTAAAGAGACAACGGTGTATATGGCAAAAGTATTACTAAACATGAAATTATTTGTACCTAAAGAGCCTTAGGGTAAGAATGGTACATATAAAATTAGTGATTATGTTGCTTAAATATTTTTCAGCCTTAAAGACTAAGGGTATATGGAGTTAATAATAATTACTATTTATTTAATGTCTTGAAAGAGCCTTCGGGTATATGACATGAATTAAGGCAAAAGCAACAAAAGCAAAATTTTGTTCACTTCATCAGGTTTTTAAGGATAAGGGTGGAAGCTAAACTTTATTTTTAACCGTCCCACTTTATTTTTGGAATTAATAAGTATCAAAATAAAAGTCTTAAAGAGCCTTCGGATATATGACTTAAATAAAATATTGAGATACAAAATAAGGAAATAAGGGAGGAAAATTAATTACACATTTATATTTGGAGGTAGTGTCATTATCATGACTTTGTATTGACAATGATTCTTGTTTTTAAGCTCAAGAATGGAAAAAAGTGGAAAGTTTGGGAACGATGAAGTTTATTTTCTGTTCCATGACCCTAAGTATTTAAAAAAATGATGAAAAAGTATAAAAATAGAAAAAGATATTGAAAATGGAAAAACGGGGCGTTTCTTGACTTTTGATTCTTTAATCCCTTTAGATGAGTCTTTCTACTTTTTAAGGTGAATAGTTGAGTGGAATTGGAAATCCTTAGTTTTAAGCTCGTATTTTATACATTGCGTGAGGACACGACAATAGTTTAGTACGGGGGAATTTGGTATTCGCTATTTTATACATACTTTTTCCTTGTAAAACGAACCCAAAAGACCAAAAACATAATAAAATTGCAAAAATATGCTTGTTTTTGTGTTTGTGTATGTGCAGGTACGGATATCAAGAAAAGGACAAAAATAAAGACAAAATCGGACAAAACTGAGCACGGGATCGGAGAGAGCACGAGAAAACGAGTCCAACGATGCCCTCGGGTTTTATTGGGCCGACCCGTGACCCATTTTGTGGGTCGGGCCAGCCCACTTTTACAAGAGTTAAATTAATAAAACCTAGGCCCAATAAGAGCCCAAGATGAAAGTTGCAACATCTATTTAATAAGAAGACAATGACGTGAGCATGATGCAGAGGCATGTGCACCATAATTAATTCTTGCATTATCACGTGATCGAGCACTATAATATTGGAGGACAAATCAAAATGCAACGTGTGGCAAGCTAACTTGTATTCATTTTCATTTCAAGTTGCATTGCACAAAAGAAATGATCTAACGAATGTAACTGAGGCATAATATGTAAGCTAAAACAAGAGTCCACGAGGAGAAAGGACAGCGGCTGGATCATTTTGTATATTTCTTCAATTCGTGTGACATTAAAACAAGGCCAATCATTGGCCGAAGTTGAGTCCCCATGATAGGATCAAAATTTTACAAAAATAACCCCCTCTACAGTAGAACCCCATAAAAGATCACCACCGTTCCCCTTAGACTTAAGGAGGTGGTAACACATATAGTAGAAAGTTTTTTTTTTTGACTTTTTCAGATTTTTTGAGTTTATAGGCTTATTTTTAGTTTGTAACTGCTTATTTCAATTATCCAGTTTAATGTACCTTTCTTACTTCGAAAATTTAATGTGATGATGAATTAAAATTAGTTTGAATTTGATTAAATATTTCGGGTTGCTTATTTGTTGTTTAATCTCTTGTATTCTTTTCTTTTCATATAGCTTATTCTATAAGCTGAATTTTCGAGGTTATTTTCGTGGCTTATCCTTTTCAAAAGTTCTTAAAGACTTAAATAATGACTCCTAAAAGCTTTCCAAGCTAATATGATTCATTCTCCAAAGTATTTGAGCACTTTTCATCATAATAAGCCGTAATAAGCTCGGGTTTAGCTTATTTCTTAGTCTACATCATTTTTGTTTGATTAGTAGCTCATATTTTTTGTTAATACAAGTTTCTAAATGGCTTGTTTGGTCTAGAGTGAGCTTAAAGTGTTAGCTCAAATTTTATGAGCTTATTTGCTTACTCGTTTGGAGATTTGTTTCGTTTGAGTGATTAATGCTTATCCTAAGTTTTTTTACTTATCTCATATGCTTATTCATCCTAGTTAAATGCTCATTTCATTTAGATTGTAGGCTTAATTAGAATTTGTAGTTATAGATCTCGTTTTAGCTAATTTTCTTTCTAGGCTAAGTTTATTATTTTCAGTCTCTAGTAGCTTATTAAGGTTGTTAGATTTGTTCATCTCATCATGCTATTTGCTTAACTTCGTTTGCCTATGTGGTTTTGATCTCGATCTTAAGTGATTCGTTCTTATTCGATTAAGTCTCATTTATTATTCTTACTTGTGTTCGTTACCCTTAGTTTTCATTTTTACATGATTTATTTTGGTGTCATAGCTTAATAGAGTGATCTTAATGTTTCCTTCTGCTTACAAGTTTTGCTTATTTTGTGCTAAAGCTTGTTAGCTTAAAATCTTTTTCATTGATAAGTATGTGGCTGTGCAAGCAACAGGATCTCATTTGGTTTGTAAAATTCGTTTGGGCCTATCATTTCGTTTTGGACCGTTTGGCTTGATTAATAACATGTGTGAATTGGGCTTCTAGTTATAAATTTAGGATTGGATTTGATATCAATTTTGGCCTGCTATTGTAACTTAAAGTGTAATATTGACTTATAAATACTGTTAAGTCATTGTTTTGTGATTATAATAGATATGCAAGTGTTTTATGATAACATTTGTGTTATTGTTGTTTAAAATTTAATGGTACCCGGTCTTATTCAGAGGCGTGGAGCTTAGGGGTTTATATTTAGCTAACCACTTTGATTAGTTGTTTTAAGCTAAATATATCGGTGGTATTCGTATTAATTGCGGCTCTCCAATTTCGGCTTCATTTACTAGAAAACCTATTACACAAAGTACTTAGACATAGTTTTATTTTATTGTTTCATATATATTTTTGCCTATTTGTATTTAGTGCCATGCTGTATTGTAGAGAATTTTTTTAATGTTTGATTAATTGAATTTCATTAGAAGTAGGTGAGTAGATTCACTTGTTTATTGCTAAGTGATTATGATTTGGAATTTAGGTGCGTATATTTAAAAAGGTTAAAAAGAAAATTATAGCATTATTATTTTCTTTTTTCAATTTACATTCCAAAATTTAATTTTGAATGCAATTTAATTTTCTTGTCATTTTTTTTTTTAAGTATTTCATTTTAACTTGTCATTTTAATTCATAAACCTAACCGGACCCGCACTTAATGAACATTCACGTCACTTAGCAGCATTTTTTTCATTTTATATAATTTTTAGTTTTTAGTAATAGTTTCTGAAGAGTGCTTGGACAGAGAAAGATCAGATTGACAACTTCTTGAAAGAAAGAAGGTTAATGAGGAGCTTAGAAAAGTTCGTTGGTGGGAGATTATACGAAGGAGACCTACGGCTGCTACAAAGAACCATATGATTCTATCATATGATGTTCTTATCATTCAGGTCAAACCTCGTACATAATAATCTTGTGAAAATATATATGTAGTGTAGACTTATGGTGATAATAAGGAGTGCTCGAGTATAAAATTTTCAAGAATTTCTTAGTAAATTCAAAAAAATTCAACTTATTGTACTCAACACTGTCTTATATACCCTCAAACATTGTGGGGGAGCAGTAAAATGTTCCTTATAGATTGTATGTAACATTTTGTCCCCAGACGTTTAATCAATTGATATCTAAATTATCAAGGGATTAACATTTTGGATAAGGGGAGAAAATGTGATTAAACTAAATCTAATTTATATCGAAATGTGATTGTATTAAATGGACTCAATGTACTCCAAACCTTAGCATGTACTACGATCACGGTGCACATGTTAAGAGGGAGCTTTTAGTGACGATGAAAAACTTTCAAAGTGTAAATCTTTTGATGTTTATATAAAACACTTTGATTGAAATTTTTAATGATTTTGGTTTTGATTAAGATGGAATACCCAAAAGACCGACCATGTACTTAAATTTATAGAGTTATAAGGTGGTTAGGCATAGGTATTCAAATCTCATGATCCAGCCAGAACCAGAGGGATCTACCCAGGGATATCCACTAGATAGTGTAGAAGTTCTTAGGTATGATACAAAAGGAGAAAATATGAGAATCGGGAATAATGTTGACTGAGATGGATCTAACACTGGAATAAACCCAGCAAGGTGTTAGTTATGAAGTCTCAGAAAGCATTGAAGGGGTTGAAGAAAGAAAAAGAAATGTAAGGATAAAGGGTGAAAAGAAAGAAGCCCTCCATATACTTAGGCAGAAACCGGGTCAATACATAAACTCTCAACAGACTCTTGTTTCATTTCTCACAGAGATTACACGCATTTCTATCAACTTTCTCACTCCGAGTTAGTTGATAATAAAAAGGTGGCAATCTGCTCCAGCCTTCGATCACTAAAACAAAAGTGCACTATTGAGTCTAGAGCCAAAAGAGATCATCCATAAATCTCATTAGGACACTTGTCAAAATTATGCTTGCTATCTCACACAATGTGAATAACGAGAAAATATTAAGAGTCATACATATTATCCTTGTGATTTTTCCAGAACATCCGAGTGATACTTAAGTATTCACCATGAAGATGGAAATCCTGCTTGAGCCAACATCAAACAAGCTCATGGTATGTGACTTGTGCGATTCTCTACGAATCAAACTTGTGAAAACTGGAAAGAAACGATGGTGCGATTCTATAAGAATCAAACTTGTTCCAGGTTATGAATTGACGATCGATGATGAATTTTTGAAACGATCAACACTTTCGACGTGTCACAAAAAAAACTTTAGCAAGTGACACATCGATTGATTTTTAAATCAATTTTTCTATTCAATCAGTGAGATGGTAACTCACTGGTTCACTCTTATTGTGTTGTTTGCTTTGAGACGTTCCGGTAATGAGAACATGCTGAGTTTGATGAATCTAATACAAACGTGTTAGAATGATTCTATACTTCAGCTGGAAATCCTGTCAATGAGATTCTTCTTAAATTGAATCTACCTGATCACAGATCGATTCTCACGGATTCGAAGGTTACTCCAACCAAACATGGGCGAATGACAGCCATATTCGTCCCCCCGCTTTATTGCTAACTGTTTTAATGCAGGAAACTTAAAGATGGAGGTGTACCTGATTCCAGCTGACTCACAAGATTCATAGCCACATGCTCATACCCGACCGACAATCATAAAGACATCATGAAAGCTCAAGTACATGTTTCAAGACTTTCGCTACTCTGATACCGTACGTCTTTCTTGAAGTGACAAAGTATTAAAGTCAAAGAATTTCAAAGAAGTTTCTGTCACTCTGATACCGAACATCTTTCTCGAAGTGACGAAGTGTTAAAGTTAAAGAATTTTAAGAAAGATGCAACATTAAAGCTTTTCAAGTCAACAAATCAAGAAAGGTATGAGCATGTCGGTCCAGAAGTCACAAGTTCACAAGATGGCAAAGTTACAAGATGGCGAAACAAGATTATGCTTGGTTGATGATCTCAAAGTGTTCAAGATCACAATTTCACTTACAAGTCAAGATAAAGGAACAAGCTCGTGCCTAAAGTCAAAAGACACTACAACATATTCACAAGATAAAAGACATGAAGTTTACGAGCTGAAGACTAAAGATAAAGCATAGTATGCTAGGATTAAATTTTTGTAAATTGGAGTGACCTCCCTTAGGGGGAGATTGTTAGGATCAAGAAAAGTCTCGGTCACTTCCAATATTAACTAGTCAAAGCCTGTAGTTAGTCAATGTCTAGTATGATAAGCTAATATGGCCCAAAGGCCCATAGAAAGCCTTCCAAGGCCCATGGCCGGCCAATAATGTAGTATAAATACCTTTTTCATGCCTTGGAGAGGGTGTTGATTGGTTGGTTTTGTATTCTCATTTCACTAATGATTTATATGTTTCTTACTTTCTCTCTCTAGAATACATCCTTCCTTCCACTCTCTCTCACTAAGTTCCTTCCCATCTCTTATCAAAGATTACTTGTATTCTTCAACTTCCTTCGATTATAACCTAGAATATGATGACGAACAAGGTGATTCTTCAAAAATTCTACTAGAACACTTTCCTAACTACTATTCTTGATCACAAATGAGTTGTGTGTGTTAGAGATAACTTAGAATGAAGAATGAGATGCCCTTAGCCCTGAATTTCATGGCCTATTTATAGGTAAAGATGGTGCTTCAGTTGGAGAAAATAGGGGAGCGAAAGGTTGCACAATCATTGCAATCATTTATGATTTTGGAGTAACTACAGGAGAAGTGCGCCACACAAGGAAAATTGTGCGCCGCACTTGGTGTTTAATTAAATGGCATTTACTTCGTTGTGAAGTACACCGTACTTAGGGTAAGTGCGCCACACTTTCCCCTTGTTCATTAATTCTTCAATAGATTCTCTTCTAGATTCTTCTCATAATGACCGTTAGTGCATTTAACGGGATTCTTTTGCACGTTTAGTCCTTTTCTTCATTAACAATTATTACACAACAAACAAGCAAACTTTACAATATTTCATGCGTTAACATATATATTTAATGTATTTTTGAGGGATATTTTATGTATATTTGGAGCGTTATCAAATCCCCCCATACTTAGCTTATTGCTTGCCCTCAAGCAATCAACGAAAGTATTTCGTTTTAACAAAACAAATTAATGATCACAAGCATAGATAACGCGACAAAGCAACTCATGAATTTTTATAGATAAATTTCTTTTTCACACTCGCTTAATTTAGTAAAACGGAAGTCACTCATACACGCAGTCATGAAATGTTCAAATTACCATAGGCTTGTACAAAAAACTAAATTTCACCGACATGGCGTAAGCACCAAACATAAACATCAAAAGAGGTAATTTATTTAGTGATATTATTTATTATTCATAGAAAAAGGTTTGTAATAAAATCATAATTCACCTTATCCGTAATGTAACCAACTAATTCTTCACATCATTTATTTTTTTTCTCTTTTTTTTATTGAAGGCTTTATTTTTGCCTCATTTCACTTTAACTTGGGGGAAACTTGTTTTCCCCCCATACTTAGGATAAGCACACTACTTCAAACGAACTTAAAAGTTTGAAACCTTCGCACTTCATTTAAACAACAATACCAATATTCAATTCGTACGGATAAAATTTCAGATAATTTTATTGGAAATCTTTTTGAACAAAATTATTGTTTACTTATATTGATATTTTTATCACCTCTTAATTAGTAAAATGTTTATAACACGCGAACGCGTTCATACTGCGGTCTCATAAAGATTTCAAGCACAAGTTCTAGAATTAACAAATCACTGGCACCCTCATATAATTTTAAATCGATATCAATGCTCCAGAAAAGGCGACAAAACTACATATACACAGCCGTAACGACGGATGAGATATTTGCAATTGCTCACTCCTTAACTCGAGAAAGCTAAAGATAAAAATCATCTTAGGTATCAAAGATGGATACCTAAATTCTTAAAATCTAATCCTCATAATTTTTTTCTGGGTGGTATAAATATGCTAGTGATGTTATCAATCCATAGTCAGACTGCTTATATGTGATCAATAAAATGCTATTTTTCAAAAGATTTTCTTTTAACTTTTTTTTAACTTTAAGTTTAACTTTTCCTGTTTATCTCCCCCATACTTAATATGAGCATTGTCCTCAATGTGAAAATATTATAGAGAAAGATAAAATGGGAAAGTAAAATAATACTTTTCAATTGTGATTGATATTCTGAATCTTTGGTTCACGTCATTTTGTCTCGCGTCCCTTTTTTTCTTCTTTTTCTTGTTACAAATATAAATATTGCGCACACAAATAATAATAATAATACCACTTAATTATTAATAGAAAGTACGATAATATTGTTTTAATGCCAACAAAAGCATTTTATCGTGTCTTCTCGACGCTACTCATCATCATCCTGCTACTGCTGTTGATACTGTGGTGGTGGAGGTGGGTACTGCTGATAATACTGGTCATACTATGGTTGAGCATACCCAGGTGGGTTGTAGGCTCCCTGTAGTGGAATACTATAAACCCTAGCCATGTGCTCAAACACTCCCTGGTACCTGTCCTAGTGATATGACTGCCTATACTCCATTCGCTCTATCGCCTCTTGGAGTATCTCCATCCTACCCATCCTATCTTACAAAACCTGCATAGATTCTATCGGAGGTCTAGGAATACCAACTCTAGGTACATCCGGCTATGGATCCTTAGGAATAAGCTTACCCTCAGAGTCGATTAAATCTCTAAGCGTAATCGTATCCAAATCTCTATAATAAATCGAAGCACTTAAACTCCTCACCACATCCTCTGTCAACACCATGCATTTCCTAGCAATCTTTAAGATAAACTATCCATAGCAAATTTAACTTTTTTTTAGTTCCAGCTCCTTTTCTCTTCATCCATCTTGAAATCACCCAAGCTACATTCACATACCTATTTTAGTGTCTAGCATCAAACATACTCAAGAGCCATAGATAATTCTTCTAAACCTTGTCATACCCACTCGTCCTCTGACACAAACCATAAGTAATCATTTTGTGAATCACCCTCAAAATTGGGTTCCTGATAGTAAAAGTATGACTCCTAGATAAATCAGGTTTTTCCTCTCGACTAATACTTAACCAATATTCCTAAGCATTAAAAGGCTCATCACTACACAAACCTCCTTCAAAGTAAACATTAAAACCTTCCTCCTCAAGCTCAACAGCTTGATATAGTCCTGACCTTCAAGCAAATTCCAAAAAGGTCAAACTGTGAGCACGTCCACCAAGTCTAAACTTGATGATCTACTTGGTTTGCAATTCATCGTCAGCATAAACTTCATCATTTTCATAAGTCGAATAAAACTCATGGCAAAGCTCTGCATAAATTGGTTCATTGATATTAAAAGCTTTAATCCAAGCCACTAAAGTATATATATCTTCATCCGATCCAGCTTCACGCAACCTAATTCTCAACATGTCATCAATCTCTCCATCACAACCCATTCTGTTCAGCACATCCCAGTTCATGACACAAGGGGATAAAATATGTCTAGGAAGCAATTGGGCCAATCTAGTGTTGTACCTAGACTTTGCATCTCTGTTACATCCTTTCCATAGCAAGAACTCATGGTGAACTTGTAGAAGCAATACCTCTTCCACGGTTTTATGTTGTCTAGAGCGTTTGGATCTTGATGATCCGGCCTCATCACCGTGTGTTCCTATAGTCTACACATAAAAAACAATCAATAATAAAATGTTTGGTTATGTTAGAAATGATTTGGTATAAATGGTCATGGTTTTGATGGTTTTTAAAACATTATGTGACATTCTGATGTAAAATGTGCGGCGTACTTCCCTGACGTGTGGCGTCCATTCTGGAAAATGGGCAAAGTGCGACGGTTTTAGGACAAAACCGGCGTACTTTCTGGGCTGATGAAAATTTTTATGATCTTCAAACAATTTATTTTTAAATGTAAATTCATAATATGAATAGTGTTTTTAGATTAATCAATATCAAGCATGCATGTGTCAAATAACTTCTAAATATCCTAATTCAAAGGGTCAATTGTTCATACAAAACATGGATTTAAATTTCCCTAATCTAATTATTATAAACCCTAATGGAAAAGGAATTTAAACAAATTGATAATAAACAAGTTTAAGGAATGATATAAACATACCCTAGGAATGATTAAAAATTTGGTAGAATGATCTTTGAAAAGTTTTTCTTTGTTTTTGTGAGAACCCTTGTGGTTTTGGTGAGTGTGCGTGTATATATAATGGGTTAAAATCGTATTTGGCAAGTTTTATTTATGAAAAACCGCTCTGAAGTGCGGCATACTTCTCCTTTTATATATATATATTTTTTAATTTTTTTAATTTATATTTTACACTACATAAAACTTGTTTTGCAACTTTCATAATTTAAACATAATTTTAACTCATCATAATAACTCGATATTAATATTCATCGGACTAATGTCCATACATCAAATGTAATCCCTTATGGATTTATACAAATGATTTTATTTTTAAAACATAATATAAAAAGTAAAAACAGGAGTATATAGCTACTCCTTTATTCCAACTTGTTCCATTTCTTCATTCCATAAACCAGTTGGGTGACATGATGTCACTTAACTTGTGGTATTTTGATAACTTCCTGTCCGTTTTCTTCGTTGTGAATCCCTGTAGATAAATATTTTTGTATGGATCAGTTAACCTTATCTCAGTTCGCCATTGCCCTGTCATTTCTTCTTCTTTAGTATACGAACCCTTATAATCAGGTTTCCAGTTAACGTTCTTTAATGGTACTGTTGGGAATTATGCATTCCTGACTTAGTACCGTTAGTTATATTAGTTAGTACCGTTTATGAGATATCTTAGGAAAGGATATGCATGATCTTTGTACGCGTTTTGTAAAGCCCATTAGGGTTTCCTTAGTCTATAAATGGAACCCTAGTCATAGTTAGTTGATATAGATCAACATAGATCAATAGAGATCATCTTAGCAATCATAGTCTTTGTAATCTGTAACCTAGTCAGATTCAAGTTATTATATAAAAGTGTGAGTTTGATAAGATCTCTTGTGTTTTCCTATTATTGTTCTTCTTAGCATTATTGATTAGTTTCCGCATAATCAATAGTCTTTAGTCATTGTTTCACCATTGTCGCTTTAGATTTATCTAGAGTAACAAACCCTTTATAAGCTAAAGGTTAAAGATCCATTTAGTAAGGGATCCAACAAGTGGTATCAGAGCTTGTGTGGAAACTCTGAATAAGAAGAACTTTATTGTTTGAAACAGATTTACACTCAAACCAGTAAGATGGCAGAACAAGACACTCCTCCACCAACTATCACAACAATGAAAATCCCTATCATCAAGAAGGGAGAATATGATATTTGGAGCATGAGAATGCGTAAATATATTTGTCACACAGATCACAACTTATGGGACATAATTGTCAATGGAGATCTCCAAGAAGAACCTGCACAAACAGGAGATCAATCTGGTCCTTCTACTCCTCCTGTTCCTAAAACTGCAAAACAATTGGCTGCTAAAAGGAATCAGGAAAGAGTTAAGAGCATCTTGCTTTTAGCAATACCTGATGAATATCTCCTTAAGTTTCATAATGTTCCAGATGCTAAATCTCTTTGGGAGGCAATCAAATTAAGGTTTGGAGAAAATAAAGAATCCAAGAAGATGCAAAAAAATGTTCTAAAACATCAGTTTGAAAACTTTACTACTGCTTCAAATGAAAGTCTGGACAAGGCTTATGATAGGTTCCAAAAACTCATAAGTCAATTGGAGGTTCATGGTGCTCCAATATCA
>BQNB010111137.1:0-22412 GCA_026074375.1 Tanacetum coccineum
ATAAAAGAAAAGGAAAAATATTTTTGTATTTTTGTATTTTATAAAGAAAATAACTCCACAAGGAAGGATCTTCAAAACACTAATTGTCAAACTTTGAAACGACTAACACTTTCACTCCTCCCCGGCAACGGCGCCAAAAATTGATTTGTTTTTTTTAAACTACACATTTATATATATATAATAATATATAATAAAATACTTATATATATATATATAATGAGGATAATTATCAAGAAAGTCAATGAAACCGAGAGTAGTATATGATATTCCCGGGTCGTAGTCCCAACGAGGAGTGAATTGGAAAGTCGAAAGTCGGTTTGATATTTGATGTTTGAATGAAAAAAGATTTGGATTTGGTTTCTCTAATTAAAATGCAAAAACGATTAAGGAAATCCTAAAAACGAAAGCTAAAATGATTTAAACCTAAAACGTAGACGGGAAAGTAAAAAACGCGAGTTAAAGAAAACTAAATTATCAAAAACTAAACCCTAAATGATGTTTTAAAGTTTTTATAATTTAAAATAACTAAGTTAAAAGAAAAATGAAAGAAAATTCTAAAACGGAAGCTTAAAAGTGTTAAAAACGAAGAAAACGAAAACTGGGCCCGAGACCCGTGCTTTAAAAACTCAAAATGTGCAAAAATGACTATACGAAATTTTTTCTATTTTTCCTAAGTGCATACTGATAAAATAAAATTTTCTAAAACAGAAATATATTTTTTGATTTTTATTTAATTTATTATAATTAAAAACAGTTTAAAAGAAAATAAATGATAAAAAATATCAAACGATTATGAAAAATTCTAAAAAATTCATGGAAAATGCATTAAACTATAGAAATTCTAAGAAAAATTCAAAACTGGAAATTTAGCTTATAAATAAACTATTATTAAGCTTAAAGTGGCTAGTGGCGCTTATTGGGCTAACAAGACCATATATAATTAATTGTGCACACTTAGGCTGGATGAGCTATTGAAGCAAAAGGTTAACACGTATGGCATTTAAACGAGAGGTCAGGGGTTCGAGTCCCACTTTTTGCACTGCTACAGTAACTTTTTTTTCTTTTTTTCACAAACTTATTAAGCACATATAGATGAACATTTTTTAAAACTACAACTATTTTTGAAACTTATCAAATAAGCAAAAAATTAAGCAAATTAATGGGCAGAATGCATTTTTTTAACTAGAGCACTAAAAATCCGAACTGCTACGCTTTAGCTAGGCTATAGGGGCAAATTAAGCAAGAGAAGACAAAAGATAAGCAAGAACAGAAAAACACCTAAGCTAAATAAGCTAATGCAATCAAAATGGAACAAGGAAAAAGAACCAGATAAGCTGAAAAAAAACAATAAGCCCTTAAACACAAACTGCATGCACAACAGGTTAAGGGACAACTTTTGGGGCTTATTTTTAAGCACCCTAGAGAGAACCTTATGGCTAAAGGCTTGAGGGGACTTATAGACTGACCAACTGGCTACAAAAATAAGCAAAAAGATTGAAGTTTGGAATTAAAATAAGCAAAGAAAAAGTGCTGGAAAGGTGGTTGTACACCAACTAGCATCTTGATGTTTGGTTTTGAAAACAATAGAGAAATGGACAAGGAGCGGGCATCAAAAATGAAGCTTACAATAATACAGCTCAAAATGGAAATTCAGATTAAAAACACTCAAAATTAATTGCCAAAGATTGCCAAAAGACCAAAATGGTTTTTAAACACTAAATGACCCACTTTGGGGTGTTATGCCAAACACCCCTTTAAGAATGAAAACACCTTTTTTTAAAACTGATTTTTAAGCTTTTAAGAAAAGGATTATTAAAACAGATGGTAAGCAACAAAAGTTAAGCAAGAATAAGCAATTAGCAAACAAGAATAAGCACTCAAATAAGCAGTTAAGAAAATGGCATATTAAGGCAAATAAGGACAGTTTAGAACAAAGACTCAAAGAAAGGACATGTAATCAATAAACCAAGACAATAAGCATAAATCAAACATTAATAAGCACAATAAAGCACAAAATAAGCAGAAAAATAGTAGATAGGCAAGGCTACAGTAAATATAAGCAAAAATGGGGGATAAAAAAAAGAATAAAAGAGTGACTTACAAAGAGTCCAAGCTTTTGGCAAGAGTATAATCTTTTCAAAGCTTATAAAACAAACCTATGTGCTTACCATAAGCTCTAAACCCAATAAGCCATCCAAGATTGCTTATTCATCCAATAAGCTGCCATGAACACCCATTCTCTTCTTGATGAAATAGTACATTCATATAAAGCTTTTGTAAAAGCTTTTATGACTAAAATAACTTGTATAACTATAAAAAAGGGATTAGGAAAAAGAGTGTAAACAGGAAATTACTTGAGTGTCATATAACATAAAAGTACAGAATTATATTATAAAAAAAAACTAGAATCTTGCACATTAACCATAAAAAAGGATTACAAAGCTTGAATTTAAAATGACAATATTTAAAAGACTTAAAAATATAAACTTAAAACATCAAAAATAAATTTTAAGACTACAACAAATAGTGTCATTAGTAAATAGGGAAAAACATTTAAAATAGAACTAGCAAACTGGTAATTTACAACTTTAACTCCTATCTACCTCAATTGCGGTCTTCTTTCTTTATATAGAGGCTGAGGTCTTCATTGTTATGTGCTAGTTTTTATCTTTTCTTGGGAGGAGAGAACAAAAACACAATCTTGGCCCGTGAAATGCCTTTGTCCCCAAGCCAAATGATCCAAACCATTGATCTCTTGTCTTCATTCCATGTCCAATAAAAGACTGTGGGATTGCCACAGTGTACACAAAGTGGGGTTAAGGTTTTGGAGTGGTGTGAATTTTGTCTGGTTGCTACAGTGCACGCGGGTGGGGAAATGGATGATGAATAGTACTTAGGTTTGGGGTTTGTTATTTGGTGGGAAATGGAAGTATAAAAGGGCAAGGGAAACTTTAGGAAAAAATGGCACATATGGCCCCTGTAAGTGTAAGCATTCATTGTATAGATAGCCCTTGATGGTGTATAAAGGTTTAGGGGGTGGCAAGGTTAGTCCTTGAGAGTTATATGTTTATTTGCATAGTTAGTCCCTAAAGGGACTAACGATGTCAAAGGTTTAAAAAGGCTAAACGGCTGTTAGAGGTGGTATGGGCTAGGTGTATTTGGGCCGGGTATATTAAAAGGAATTTGGGATTTAAGGTTTTATTAATATAAAGTGGGCTGATCCGGGCCCACTAGGTGGGTACAAGTGGACCCACTTTTGACAATTAGGTTTTCCGGGTTTCGGATTTTTGATGCTGTCCACTGCCAACTTCTCGTGGTTGACTTTTTTGACCATTCGTGACCCTGTAGACTATTGGCTATGATTTTTTTGACTTTGTCTTTTCACGCTTTTTCATGTCCGTGCTCGAATTTTGTCCATATTTTATGCGTTGTTTTTCCGTCCGTTTATTGTCGAGATATCTATTTCCTTGGCACCAATATAAATGAAAACATACAAATACAATGTATTTTTGGTCATTTAAGTCCGATTTTAATGGTAAAAGGTATGTGTAATTAAACGCATACCACAGGATTAAGATTCTTAGTTTTCTAAAGTATTATTTATAATATTGCATGAGGACACGACAATACCTTAGTATGGGAGAATTTGGTATGTGCTATTTTACACATATCTTTTTCCTTGAAAAACAAACCCAAAAGACCAAAAACATAATAAAAATGGCAAATATATGCTTGTTTTTATTTGTGTATGTGCAGGTACGGATATTAAAGAAATGGACAAAAGAAAAGACAAAACGGACACTAACGAGCATGAGAATGTGAAAAGGACGAGAAAACCAAAGCCGAAGGCATTCCCATCTTTTACGGACCAACCCGGGCCCACTTGGTGAGCCGGGTCAGCCCACATACCTTAAAACCTAAGCCTAAAAGCCCCTGATCTAACTAAAAGCCTAAAACCTTTTATAAAAGAAAGAAAATGCCCATATAATCAGACCCGAGCCCAACAACTCTTTATACCTTTAGTCAAATATCAAAACATGGGTCAACGCCCTAACTCAAATTACTGTTTATCCCTCTTATGTTTTCCCTCCATTTTACCCTAACTCACACAAATAGGGTAAATCTCCAACCAAATCCCACCATACACAACCCTATTTCTAGAAGGCGCCTGCCACATCATAGACAAAACGCTGGCTATCCTCAGCTTCTTATTTGGTTGAAATACGTGTACTTTATCCAAGGGCAAGATTGATAAAGATTGAAAAATCAGTTATGATTGGAGGGATGCGATTAAAGATAGAGGAGTGTCCTGAAGGCCTAGAAGGTTTATCACATCACTATAAAAGGAGAGAAGCTCATACAGCTAAAGCTATATAGGAGTAGGAGTAGGGTAGCATAGATTAGCTTATTTTAGCAGCTTATTTTTTTATTGTAATTTTAGTTTTAAAAGTATTGTAATTCAGTTTGTTTAATAAAATGTAAGTTTCATATCAATTCATGTTATTTGCTTTAAAATTAACTCTTATGTTTCAAACTTGTTTCCAAGTGATTAAATAAGCTGCTGATAAGCTAGTCTCAGTCTCTCATACTTTTATAATGTTCATATAAGCTTGTTTGAGCTTTATAGTTTAAAGCTTGAAGCTGTTTCTTTTGGTTTGTAAAGCATATGCAATTGGTTTTTGAAATGGGAAAGGGAATAAGCTTCTTAAGCTTTGGTTTGGTAAGAGTTTTAATAAGCTGTCAGAAATTGGATCTTAGGGTTTTAGTTAAGATATATGACTTTTACAAATTCTAAGGACCACTTGTAAGTCTCAACTTTAATTTTCAGCTTATTTTCTGTTTTCCTGCTTATTCAGATGTTTATTCAGCTTATTGTTGTTTAATATGTGCTTATTTTGTCTCAAATGTGCTTATTAGATCTAGTTTAAATGTTTTTATAAACTATTCTACTCATTTGCTTAGTTTAATATAAATCTGCCTTAATTTGCACCCAAATTGCCTAGTTAGTTAAAGCTTATCTCAGAGCTTATTTTTTAGTTTGGATTGCTCATTTGCCTTTAATACACATAGGACTACATCTGTTTAAAGCCTGCACCAAGTTTCATTATCTTTTTGACTCTAATAGGTATGGCTGATTTTATAAGGATGTTTGGTATAAGCTTAAAAACTCTGTCTTAAGTCAATATAGCTCTCAAAATTATAATAAAATAAAAAAAAAGTTATAAAATTAATTATATATTTAATGCCTTTTTAGTTTAGTCATCAAATCAATCTTAAGTTCAATTTTATAATCAGTTTAGAATCAGTTGTAGTTCATTTTGTGGCTTAGTTCTTTAACCAAATTCCACCTTAACTATTTCCATCTTTTCTAAAATTTATAATATGTCAAGCTTTGATGATTTTGCATTTGAGTTTGAGTTAATGTAAAAAAAAAACAGTTTATTATGCAGTAGAAGTAGTAGTGTTAGAATTATAATTTCTCTTTTAGGATTTAGCGATTAATCTTTCAAAATGTGCAAAGTGCATCAGCACTAAAGTCTGTCCATAAGCCTTCTTTAATCTTTAATTCAGATGGGGCAGAGTGCTAATTAGGTTTTGATGTTGTTTGAATAACTTTTCAGTAGTATAAGCTAGGATTAAATTAGCTTATTAGGTTTTTATAAGATCATTTTCATAACTAAATGTAGCCTGCAAAGTGGTAGTTTTGTCATAGTTTAAAACTATTTTAAAAACCTTTAAAGCTTATTTTAGCTTTTCATAAAAAATTGTAGTTTTCAAAAATGCTTATTTTTAGGTGATAAACAAGTTTTAACAAAAAGTTTTCCAAAAAAAATAAAAAAAAAAAATAAAAATAAGGAAGCCATGGGGGTCGAACCCATGACCTCCCTCTTTATACCATACACGCTTCAACACTTCACACAAATACCATCTGCGCCCTTGGGACTTTTCTGTCCAAGGGTGTATTCAAATTTTATTTAACCTTTTTTTGAGAGTTAAGCTTATTCGAGCTTATTAGCTTAATTTTAGCTTATTCTTTCAGCCAATTTTCCATTTCTTATTTTTCTTAAGATCCTCAGAGTTCAAAGTATTTTTTACAGTTTTTCTAGAATTTTAGAATTTAGTTTACTATTTTTAATTATTAATTTTGATTAATTTTGTTTTTAGATCATAATAAATAAAATAAAAATAAAAAAATATAATTCTTTTTCTGAAAATTTTCTTTTGTAATTTAGTATTTATAAAAATTAAATTTGCATTCGTAGGGATTAAATTTGTCATAGTTGCTTAAATGTCGCGTTTCTTTAATTTCCGTTTACGTTCTCGTGTTTTAATTTTTAATTGTTCTATATGTTTACGTGTTTTACATGTTTTATTCATTTTTATTAGTAGTTATAGAAACCTATTCAAAAATCCTTATAAACCATTCAAAACGCGCGATCACGAGCCTAACCGATTTTCAATTCGCACCTCGTCGGGAAACGACCCGGGAGGTTTTTGAGACAACTTTGGTTAAAAGTTTGTTTCTTAAATCCGACGGAAAATACTTACTATACTATAATTGTTACTATACTATAATTGTTACATCCTTATACACTTATATTATATATAGTATGTTTGGGATGTGGATCCCTATATTTCCGTTCCATCAAGATAACTTATTCTAATCAATGAATTGGTGAAATAAATATATTTGGGAAGATATATCAGATTGATTATAAACTTAGGTTTAAGCTTACTCCAGGGTAAACACCTCCAATACGCCGTATTGGCCTAGCCTAATACGGCGTATCCAGCCTTTTTCTGAGATTATAAATAGAAGACTCAAAAATGAGTTTTCAGTGTGCAAAATCATATTCTTCATACCATACACATAAAAGATGATTTTCTGAAGAAAAAAAGAGCAACCAAATATCAAGCATCTATCACGATTCCATAGAAGACACCGTGTGATTTCTATACTCTTGTAATAATTTAATTTTTGGTATCGTTTGGTAAAACGTTTAGTTTACCTTAGTTATTTGATCACGCTTGTATAATTACAATGGTTATGGCTAATACCCTAGGGTATTAGCCATCTTAATGAAGATTTAATGTTTGGTTTGTTTTAAAATTGATTTCTTAATTTATTCGTTGAAAGTTTAATTATGTTTATCACAAAACTTGGTCTACGTGTTTGATATCGACCTATCATTCAACTGGTTCTAGAAACGCCTAACAAGTGATCTCGATACAAGGATAGCTCTCCCCATATGCTTGTTTATATATTACAGGACCAATAAGGATCATAAATAAACGTTTTGTCTTTTCGCTTTAAATTATGATCTTAGTTGAGCTGGTAGTTCCACAGAAATGTTCAAACAAGTATGTACTTGATAAATTGATAAAGATTTAAATAGTGAAATACCAGTATAAAGAAATTCCATTAAACAGAAAGTGATAAAAGTCGATGGGCGTAGGGGTTTTAACAAGATGCCATAGATTTTAATCCCTAGATAGATATAATTAACCTAAAGGATTGCTTTAATACGGATGTGATAAATTATGACATGATTAAACCGTGCCTAGGTCTTAGATAGAATGTCCCGCCTAAGGTCTTAAGGAGATATTTCACTTCGAGATAAAAATCATTGCACTAAATAAACAAACCAACATTTAATCGATTTAAAATAAGCTAATACGGATTTACGTATCATGTTGGCGTTGAACCGCTCTTTTATCTTCTGATTGTTTTCTTGCATATTTATTGTGTTTAAATTACTTATTGTCACCATAAAACCTGTGTCAGTCTCTTAGGCTAAAACCCCCCATTACCGTTACAAAACGTATATATCATAGGTTTAACAAGTAATTAGAATTAACTTAATTAGTGTAATTAAAATACTGATAGAATATAAGGTTAACGACCTCGCTCTTAGTGTTCAACACCCTACTTACCATGAAACTCCACCCGATCGGGTACACTGCCCGTTAAAGTGTTGTTTTAGGATAAGTCGGCTAAATATAAATTTAAAACTTGGTAATCAATAAATTGACCCTACACGACAGCACATCAAGATATCAGATGTATATGAGTCAAGCATAAGAAGAGTACCCAATTTAGTAGCAATGGCACTCAAGCCATTGTCACTGAAGGCCGTAATAGGTACACCATGGAGTTTAACCCAAAATGGAATTGTACTAACATCTTCTTTCAATAGGTTCTCATCTGGATGCCATTTCTTCATGATAAACGGGTTATTCCAGATAAACCATGGACCATTCTCAAGCATAGCATCTAATCCATCCATGGACCTAAATTGAAAGAATAATTATCCAGTAGATAAGCTAAACATATAACAAACAAGCCTATATTTACCCCAAGTGTTCCTAACATAGTTAGCAACAGCAGGGTTTGCCACCCTCTTTATCAAGAAAAAACCATATGTTGTATTAGCAAATTGATCACTTATAGCTCGAATAGACTCCATCGGGACAACCACATCAATCCCATTACCCCCGGTGTAAAAAAGTACAAATATTCAGTTTCTTCTCATTTGGTTTACCAGTAACATTAGCATATGAAGACTTACCATGGCCAAGGGCATTACCAGCCGAAGAAGTCGCCTGCGTAGGTAATGGTGGATATATCCACGTATTATCTATACCAAAGTGACCTATCTTTCCTTCGCCATCACAGACTTCATCAACCACAAACACAATGGTGATACAACCTCCATTGTGCAGCAGAAGCAGCACAACTCGTGGATTAGCATCAATCAAACATCTCATTGGGGAGTAGTACCAGCCAAAGTAGTTTCCTGCGTAGGTAGTGATGGACCAGTAGATGACTGTCCCATATTCTCTATATGTGCATTTACCACAAGTACAGTAACATAAGATGGTGATACACCATGCCTTTTCAGCAACACTTTTAATTTATACGGGTACTTTTAAGAACATTGGAACAATGTTCAAAATAAGTGTAGGGGAAATAAGCCTTAGAAACTATTCCTTCAATTGCATTTGCTTTGTCCTTAAAATGATGTGTAATATACCGAAACATAGCGTAGAAGGTAACTTTACCCAAAATTTAATTTTTTTTATGGCACATACCAATGAAAAATTGGAGTATTTATTAGTGATCTCATGGATAGGAAATACATGACTAGCACAAAAACCTTACCACATTAAAAATTCCACCCCAAAATGTGAGGTTTACCCTTATATCTTTAGAAATTCAGGTATCCATCTTTGATACCTTAGATAGTTTTACCTTTAGCTTTCTCGAGTTAAGGACTAAGCAATTGCATGTGTTGCGTTCATGGATTTGATCGTGCATATGTGATTTTGTTACCTTTTCTGGAGCATTGGTATCGGTTAAAACTTTGTGAGAGTTAAGCCTATTCTGTTTCTGAATGTTTAGTAAAAATTCCAAAAAAATTATGAGTGTTTCGGTGATGTAGTGGACTTTAGAACTTGGCTTGGTATATCACTCGAGACCACAACGATGAGTACTATGGACTTAGCTGGATAAACATTTTTAACTGGTAAATTTCTAGGAATACACCAAAAAGCCTTAATGTTGTAAAATTAACTAACTACAAACTAGTTAGATTAAATAGTATACAATGTGATATATAATTATTTATTTTTTCTTTTTTATAAAATAAAAAATTTATAAAAATTCATTATATTTTAATATATTATTAATATATTATATTATAGTGAATAAATATAATATTAAATCAAATATTAAAAATAATATAATTATCTTTGATATTTAATATAATAATTAAAATATATGGAATATTTAATTTATCTAAAAATATTAATTATAATCAAATTTTTATAATTTTAATAGATAACTAAAAATATTAATTATATTAATAAATTATTAACACAATATACTATGGAGCCACCATAAACACACACAACAAAGACACCAACCCCACTCAACCCCCACACCAAAACACACAAACAACACATCACCCACCACCCCACCACATAGTCCACCCATACCCACCCACACAAAAAACCCTGAACAAACCCACACACAGACCCACAAACAAATCAATCAAACAAACACAAGCAAACCACACACCCACATCACCTAAAAACCCTCCACCCACCACAAAACCCACCATTCAAGCAACCCAGAATAACACCCAAGAACACACAACACCCAAACCCACACCAAAAACGCCACACACCCCACACCCCCACTCCGAAACAACACAACAAACCCCCAGCAACCACACACACACGCAACCACCCCTCACAGAGACAACAAACAACCCATACACAGCCACCAACCTCCAAACACAAAAAACACAACAACCCACTCCACACTAACACAACCCCCACAGCCAAGCACCAACATCAAAATACAACCCAAACAAAAACCACAACCACCCCAACAAAAACACACCCAACACCATCAAACAAAAGACAAACAAATCCCAACAAATGCACAACAAGACACACACAAACCGCCACAAACCCAATCCCCTACACATATACACGACATACCTCAAACAAACCACAGCGCAGCAACAAAAACCAACACCCACGCTACACCGCACACAAAACTATTCACAACACCCAATAACAACACACCTCCAAAAACACCCCAGCAAAACCCACAACCCCCATAAAACATCACCCAAACACCACCCCAGCACCAAACACAACAGCACAATGACAAACCACCAAATCCCCTTAGCACACAACACCCACACACAGCCACCAGACAGAACATAACCCAATTAGAAACCACTCTACAACCCAACTTCCTAAACGAGGCCAAACCCAACATCAACCCAAAATACACCAACCAAAAACCAACACACCACAAAAACCACACACAAACACCAGATTCCCAACCCACCACCCACCAGCCCCAGCCACCAACTCAACCAACACACCAACACACCATGACAACAACCCCACAACCAAACCAAGCAAAAACACATCAACACCAACCCCCCCACCCACTCTCCCACCTCAAATACACCCTCGAAACACAACCTCAAAAAAACACTACAATAACAACCACCCCAAACACACCACCCAACCCCAACAACACCACAAAACAACCTCCACCCCCACAATAACACAACACACCCATACCCCAACCACCACACAATAGACCACCACCCAATATTAAAAACCCGAAAACCCATACACCCCCCAATACAACCCAACCAAAACACACCAACCAAACCATACAACCACTATCCCCAAAAAACACCACCAAACACCATACCCAACACACCTAAAAACGACCTAAACCAAACAACAACCAAAGCCCACCCAGACACCCATACAACAAACCAAACCCACAAGTACAACCATGACACCAAAAACCCAACCATATACCCCCCAACAACTCCCAAACAACCCACCTAAAACCCCCCCACCCAACACCCCACCCAGCCATCAAAACCCATCCCCCCCCCACCAAGCACCCACCAACCAACCACCACACCACCAATCCAGACCCACACAAAAAACAACCGACACACACAAATCCACGACCCCCCAGCAGCAAATCAGACATATACCACCAACCCTAAAACAACCATACACACCTAGAAAGTAATGCTTTACACCCCCAACCTCACCATCATCATGCCCCACACACCTCCACAGCCGGCCACCCAGACGCATCCCAAAAACACCCCAACACAACACATACACCACCCATTCCCCAAAGCCGAACGACCAACAACCAGATCCAATATACACCACTATCCCCCCACCAATGCCCCAACAATACCACCTACAAAACAACAAAGAAAGTCACGAATACACCAAAATACACACCCAACGACCAACACACCCACCCAGACGAGAGACAACCATTCTTCAAAAACCCAAACACCAAACACCAAGCAACCAAAAGAACACAACAAACAAAACCACACCCCATTCCCCACACCAACACTACGCAACAACACACAAGCCGATACCCCCACACCACCAACCTCAAAACCCCAACAACAACACACCACATACACACAAACCAAACACCAAACCCAAGGTCCACAACAATTCCACCAAAACCCACCCACACGAAAAAATATAAAAGCCCTACGCACACACCAACCACAACCATTGCCACCAAATCCCATCATCCACCCAACACAAATTAACCACACCCACATGCAATAAACCAACAAACCCACCTCAACAGCAAAAGCGTCACCCTAACTCCAAATCACTCCCAAATCAATACCCAAAAAACTCACCAACATACTCCACCACCCGCAAAAACCCCCCATCACACCAACCTCAACGAACCAAAAACCACCACATCTGCAAACAACCAACTATCTAAACAACAACACAATCACCCACCAAAAAAACCACCCTCATCAACTAACACCCACCCACAACCCACAATAACACACACAATCCACCCCCACAACAAAAAAAACCAAACCAAACCTCACACATCCTACACAAATCCAACCGAGCACCAAAAAACCAACTAAAACAGACCCAAACAAACCATCAACACAACCCCACAAGCTACCACACCACAAGAACTCACCAACACAAACAACCACAACCATAACACACAAGTCAAAACAACCTCCACCCACATCCCTCAAAACAAATCACAAACCCCCAACAAATGAAACAAAAACAGCACCCACAGAATCCCTACAATTCCACAATCCAACATAACCACAACCCAGCCACACAAAGGAACTCACCAACAAACTCCCCATATACAACCCCAAAACACCACACAAAAATCCCCCATCCTAGCAACCCAATAACAACAACCCGCAAAACAACACTCACAAACACAAGCTACCATTAACAGCTCCCCGCAACATGTACCCCACCAACAAACCACAACACATCCACCAAACCCGACACACCCACCCAACCATAACCACATACCAGCCAAACCAAACGACACACAACCACCTCAACGCGCATTCCCCCGAAACACAACACAAACACCCACACACAAACAACATCTTAGCACCCAAAAACAACAAATACTCAAACACACACCCAACACTCACCACCACCACCACCAACATTCCCCACACCATCACACACACACCCTAACCACCCTACAACCCAAAAAACCCCAACCACATCACCATACCCAAACCCACAGCACCAACCTACACAACCTCACCAACACTAAAAACACACCCAAACAATCACAAACAACAAAACCCACAAACCTACCTCAAGAAAACCCCACCACACCCAAAAGCCCACAACAACCACACCCACACCATCCCACACAATCACTATCATAAAACATACCACACAACTTCAAAACACAACACACCACCCCCCACCTCACACAACACACGAAACCAAAACAACAACCTCCTCAACAAAACAACACAACACCTAACCCACAACCAAAATGAAACAGCCAACACCACATCACCAATTCCCCATCCCACCCCATAAAACAACCAGCTCAACACAACCCACACACCACCCGCAACCACAACAACACACACACAACCCATCAATACATCCCAATCAGACTCACACGACCAACCCAACCATTACATCTACACCACAACAAAACAAGATACTCCCATCTCAGACCCCCAAAACACCCCAACCAATACCATAAACCCAACCAACACAACACCAAACATACCAACCATCCACCCAACAAAACCACCACAACAACCACACTCACCTTCACCCACAAACCCACACACAACCCACAAAACCCGCAATCACCAAACCATTAACAACCAAACAAACAACATCACACTGCACACCTCAATCACCCCACACGCCCACCACCAACACCAACACCCATACCAAAAAAATAAGCAGAAGCAAAAACAACCACCAATCCCCCCACCACAATAAACCCCAAACCACACTAAACACCACCAAATACGCACCACAAGTCATTTCACCAACACACCACATCACAACAAAAACTAACAAACAAACCTACAAACCCATCGCACACCCCACATCACACACCCCAACCACCAAAACAACCCATTGCACTTCCAACACCTACAAAAACCCCCAAGCCCATACAACACCATCCAATACATAAACATCGCACACACAAAACCAACCCACCATCCACATCACCCACACACACAAAAAACAACAAATACCCTATATTAACACCAATCACAAACACACCACAAAACCCACCGAAACAATACCAACGAAACAACACACAAGCACCATCAACCACACCACATCATTACCCCACCCAACCAAAAACAAACAACGCACATAGCCAACACGACCTCCATACACATACAAAACCCAACAATCCCCAAACACAACAAAATAACCACCAAAGAACCTACACCACCCAAACACCATAACACACAAATCCCATATACGCACAATCACCTACACCCCCATCCACACAAACATCAAACCATACACAACAACCCAATCGCCACCCACACACACACAACACCCTCACACACTCACCAAACAAAAAACCCCACAACCCACGACCCCAACCAAGCACCCTAAAACCACAATCAATACAACTACAACCCCTCAACCCAACCCACCCCAAATACCCCCACCACAAACCACCCCAAACACACAAACCACCAACCCTCAACCACACACCATCATCATATAACCACCACTCCCACACCACTACCACAACCCTTCAAAAAACCATTTACACAGAAAGACACCACAGCCCAAACACGAACCCATCCACATCAAACCACCAACTCTCCCCCATCCCACACCCACCCAAACCAGCACCGCAAACCTACAAACACCCAAAACCAACCACAAAACAATCCGACCCACCACCTACCCAACCAACATCACCGATCACCCCCAACCTCACCCAAACCCATACACACCTAAAAACTCAATCACAGTGAACACACCACCACCAACTCCTACGCCAACCCACACAACCACACACCCCCACAAACACCAAAAAAACCATCACATCAACAACCCCATACAAAATACACACACCAACAGACACAACATAACAACTAACTCACCCCGAACCCAACCACTAATTCCACAAGCACAACCAAAACCCAAAACACTAAACCAATGAACCAAACAATTCACAACACCACCCAAAACCGCATCAACAACCAACCCACCAACACAAAAAAACCAACCCACAACAACCAAAACATACACAACAACAACCCTCGACAACCACCTTCACCCCTCCACAACCCAAACCACAACTCCCAACACCAAAACAAATACCCCCCACAACCCAAACATAACAAAACCCACAACACAACACTCCAAACCACCACATACAACACCCCAGACGACACCCACCAACCACTCACCAAAGCTCCATCACCAACACAAACACCCCACACCACCACCCCAGCCCCAAACACAAAACAACAACCTCTCTAACAAACACTCAACCCAAACCGCACACACCACCCACCAAACAGCCCACACCACCACACCCCTAACTAAATCAAAACAGCCCCACAACCCCACCCACACCAGCATCAACCAACCAACACACAAACTACCAACACACACCACGTACAACCCACAACCCATCCAAGCATCACACAAACCTACCCACCACCACAAAAAAACAAAACCCCACAAAATCCTCACACACACCCCTCCTCAAACCACACACCCTCCTCGCCCAAACACAACAACCCCACCCACAACCCCGAAACACCAAAAGCACTTACCACACCAAACAAGCCGACAATCCATTCAACCACCCACATCACACCACACACAAACATTATACCTGCAAAACACAGACAACACCCCAAAACCCATTCAACAGCACCACCCACACCAAACTACACCAAAAACACAAACAACCCCTAAACCCACAACCCAACCAACCCAGCCAAATAAATACATCCAAACACCCACCAACGCCAACAAGACCACAAAGCACTACAAACGCACCACCAAACAGCAACCAACTACCCCCAGCCGACAAGCTCATATCACACCAAAACAAACACACAACCATAAACCAACCCAGCAAACAAACGCAAAATCACACAACCACTACAACCAAACACCCCAAATATCACTACCCCACTCAACAAAAAAAACCCCAGACACTTCACCCATGAAACCAGATCCAGCCAACAATTCCCACACACCAAGACCTAAAACTAACACACAACCCAAAAAATCCCAAACCACTCACAACGCCACAAACACCAACAAATCCCACCACACAAGAGCCAGCCACCATCCCCACACCCAACACACACACAAACAACAAACCTTCACAAACAAAATCCCACAACACCCAACACACATCAACCCACCACAACAACAACCCAACCATCGCATCACAACATCCCATCATACCTCAAAATAAACAACAGCCCCCAAGAGGCACAAAAAAATCACCACCACAACCAATCGAACCAAAAATCAACCCTCCCCCATACCAAACCACCACGCCCATCCAGCAAAACACACCGCATGCCCATAAACAAAGACGCAACAAACACACACACCACAAATTCACAAACACACACCAACCCCTCGACCATCAACCAATTACAACATACCATCAACCGACAAACCCCACCACACAAAACCCCCTCAACACACTCCCCACACAAAATACCCCCAATCAACACAAAAACTCACCAACCAAACAACCACAAACACCTCAAAGCAAACAACAATACCCACACAACCTCAACCCACCCCCCTACAAAAACCTACAACCATAACAAACACAAAACAACCAAACCCACACACAGCTTTACGAACACAAATACACCCGCATCAAACCCAATCCACTACCCAGACACAACAATACAATAACAAACACAACAACCCACACCACCACGAAACAACCCAACCCACAACACACACCCCCCATTTCAACCACAAACCACAACAACAGACAAAAACCAATCAACACACCAACAACACCCAAAACAGTACCACACAAAACCCACAACCAAAACGCAATAACAACACCACAAACCCAGCAACCATAGCACAAATACAAACCCCACCCAACCACAATCAACCAAAAACCACACCCCGACTCATCCTACAAACCACCTCCATCCAGCGATCACACCCAAACTCACTAACTAACAACAAACACCCACTAACCAAGTAACCCAACACATCAAATACAGACTCCAACACCTCCACTAACCAAAACAAACTCAACACAAAGCACCAGTTCACCACATTCACCCAAGCTAAACAAAAACTCAAATCCAACACACACAAAACCCTACAACTTGACAGCCAACAACCCCACACAAACACAACCAGCAACACCCCAACCCCACCCACCACAAAACCCCCCCCCACCCACCACAACTAATACACACAAAAGGTCACATCACACCAATCCAGCAAATAAACAAACCTATAGACCCTAGCACACACCGCACACACCACAAACCCCCCCACAAACGAATTAAGAAATACGAATACACCCACCCAACCAACCACCAAAACACAACCCACAAACCCAACCCAAACACCACAAACCCACAAAAACCCAACACCACAAACACCAAACACCCACCAAAAACCCAACACATACACAACCAAACCAACAACACCCTCAACTCAAGATCCCCAACACCACGGCCAAAAGACGACAACCCCATCCAAACCAGTCACAACACCACCCCATCCACCACTCCAAACTAAAGCACGACCACCAACCACCACACAATCCACCCCACAAACCACAAAAACACTCACAACACAAACCCAAAATATACCACCCCAACCCATACCCAAACATAAACCCCAACCCCATACACCCACACACAAACCACAAAAGCCACCTACCCCAAAAGCAACCGAACCCCAACAAACCACTCAACCATAAAGATCAATCCAACCACCCATCCCATCAACCACAACACCACAACCCCCCCACATCACACAACCCCACCACAGTCCACACAAACAAAACCAACCGACACCCCCACCACCCAATGACACCATAACTAAGAATCAACCTCACCCACACAACCCAACCCCCAAACACGCAACACCCACCCCATACTAACAACAATAACGACCACTACGCCACGCACAACCGCACAACCAATCCCAAAAAATCCAACCCCCAAAAAACACAACTCCAACCAAACAAACCCACACCTATAACCAAAACACACATATCACACAACACCCACCCCACCACCGCACCACAACATACAAACACGCCAACAAAACCCCAAACAACCCACCACCATCCCACCCCCACACCTCACCCATCACCATCACCAAACCACCCAACAGTGACACCACCAAACACACACCAGCCAAAACAAAACCAACCCAAACAAAGCCACTCATCATAACACCTCAATAACCAAAACCATCAAAAACAATAACCAAACACATACACAAAAACCACTCCCAAACCCCCAACACCAAACACCAGACCTCCAACCACCACAACCACCATAACGACCTACAAAACCCCCTAACCACCACCCGCAAAAAACCACAAAACATCCCATACCTAAACAACACAAAATAACACTACACCAAAAACCAACAACCACCAAACCTCCCCACCCACGCACAACTCGTTCAATACACAACCTCAACACAGCAACCACCAAAAATCCCGGGTTCACCCAAAACCACAACCACCCCCACACACCCACCTACCCCCCAATAAATCACAACAACACACACGACAAACACGCATACCACACCAATCACCCACCAGACAACTAAACCACTACAAAAGCACACCACCCGCCAAAACACCCACCCCAACACACCAAACACAAAACCCCCATCCATCCCAACCCTACACCCCAACATCATAAGTTTTAAATAAGCAGTACTAACTATTAAGTTAGTGCTGCTGAATTCATAAGCTCATTTCTGGCTTATTTGTGTGAATAAAAAAAGTGTTTTCATAAAAAATTCTTATTTTCATGAATGCTATAAGTTTTTAAAAAGAAAATAAAAAAAATCACAAAATGGGAAGCCACAGGTTTCGAACCTGTGACCCCCCCCCCCTTTCACACACACACGTCCCACACTAAACACACACTAACCATTGGCACCAGTAGGGCTATCTATTAGCCCTACACAATATTTAATTTATATACTCTTTTTCACCTTTTTCCTTTCAGCCCTTTTACAGCTTATTTCGTGCTTATTTCAAAAAGCACTTTGCACAATTTTATTTTTCTTAGATTCTGCTCACCTCAAAGCACTTTTCATGAATTTTTTAGATTTTTCTAAGATTGTTTAGTATTTTTAATGAATTTTTCTTTTTAAAACAGTTTTTAATTCATAAAAATTATTAAAAAATCAAAAAAAATATAATTCTTTTTTTTAAAATTTTCTTTTATCATTTAAGACTTAGGAAAATTAAATTTGCGTTCGTAGGGTTAAAATTGTAGAACTTCATTTTTTAAAGAACGGGTTTCGATCCCGTTCTAGTTTTCTTCGCGTTTTTAACTTTAGATGCTTTCGTTTTTGGTTTAGTTTTCTTAGTTCTTGCATTTTAGTCATTTAAGGTTTATTAAAAGTTAAAAAATCATCTTAGGATTAAATTTGATAAATTAGTTTTTTTAGTTGCGTTTTTACGTTCCCGTTTACGTTTTTAAATTCGTTATTGCATTCGTTTTTTAGTTTAGATTGCCTTTTAATTGCTTTTTCTTATAGAATTAGAAAACCAAATCCAATCCTTGATCATTCTAGCATAAATTATCAAACCAAAACTCAATTTTAAAATTCACACCTAGACGGGACATGACCCGGGAGATTTTAGATATTGCTTTGATCAAAAGTAATTTCTTTAAATCTTTTGGAATACGTATACTATATATTTGATATAACTACCCCTGAAAAGGCGGGTTATCACATGGCTTCAATCCAGATGGATTCTGTCATGGCTTCTTTATAATTATTAGGCTCGACTTTTGTTAAAATGGCATGAAAACAGCACCATAAGTGTTGGGAATTATATTTGAGTTGATAAGACAAAACAAGAATGAAACAAGAAGGACTTAAAAGACAAAGGAGGAATTCTTCAAATGATGATAAGATTTCAGAAGATCTCCTTAAAGAAGGAAACAAGAACAACATTGATAACTTGCTTAAAAGGATAAAGACAAATTTTTAATGCTATTAACCATTGATAGGAAAGAATTAATGTTGATTAATGCTATTTAATAGTTTCCTAATTGTATTATGTTTCCTTTGTAAGTCATGATCTCTCCCTATATAAAGAGATCATAGACATAGGTTTACAATATCCAGAAAAGTGTGTGTGTGTACACAAAGTGTTAGAGATGTAGACGTCTAGTAGAGTTGGTGTAGCCTCAAGGTAATCAAGGTTTTCCTTGATCCCTGTTACAGTTCATTGATATAACCGTATTATCTTGATCAAATAATATTAGGGATGTGGCGAATGTTTGGTAAAACCTTGTTGAATATCTTTGTTCTTATTCTGCTTTGTTTTTATAACTTATGAACATTGATATTATCCTAGATAAAGGTCTAAACAACCTGAGTTACAACGATCTTTAGGTTTTCACAATTGGTATCAGAGCCATGTGGCTCTCGATCTAGGATCTACAAGGTTTTTTGAAGAAACCCTAAAACCCTAATTTTGAATCAATTTTGGTTAAAGTTTTCAAGGGTTTTTGAAGTTTATTTGATATAACAAGGTTTAAAATCGTCCTCTCTACCTTAATTGGTATGCAATACGATTTATAAATCATTGTTACTATTAAGGGTTTCTTCACATCGATTTCGGTTTTCTTATTCGGTGATATTAGGGTTTTCACAAAACCCTAATTCGATAATGATAAAATCAGAAGACACATGGTTTTGGTTACTTCATGGCGTATCTCTTTCATGATTCATTTGTATCTAGGGTTTTTTTGCTACTTTCTTGCAAACGGTTATAGGATTGATTGGTAAACTCTATGTGACTAAATTGATTAAACGATCCGGATCTTCAATATATAAGGTTATATACTGATCATGGATTTAGGGTTATATTTAAACCAATAATTCGTTTCATGTCAAGGGGGTGTGTACGTTTGATTGGCGGCTATGTAAATGGTGGTTATGGCACGTATGTTGCTGTTGCAGATTCTAAACAAGGTCTGATGTAAGTACCACTATGATGCACAATATGGTGCACAAAAAGGCTGTCACGATCATGGAATATAACAGAAGTAGGGTTTGTCATTGATGTACACATGTGAGTTTAATGGAAGAAACGAATTAACAACAAAGGTAAAGTCAAAGAAGTTATTAGTGTACAGGTCTGTCGTGTTGATTATGTGTGAGGAGAAGATACGATAGAAACCCTAACACAGTAAAGAAGAACTTTGGGAGTTCATGTTTGGATCTGTTCATTGTTTATTCATTCGCTGTTTAAACATAGGAGATTTAATTCATTCTTGATTGCTCGTTGTGAAGATGATTGAGATTTATTATTATAAGGTAAAAGTTATAAACTGTTTGGGCATGTGAAGGTTTATATTGTTGTCACAACCACAGGAAAAAGAAACTTTATACTATTCGTGCTATAGTTGGGCTTCAAGGTATGTTTCTACTGTTGGATAATACTGTTCGTGCATTGGAACAATTATACAAAATATTACAACTGTTGATTGGCCTATGGATTTAAATGTTGCTCGTTGCGCATGCAAGAAATTCGTATTGTCAATACAAGATTGTTGTTATTAAAGAAAGCTTGGGCTTCAAGGCTTTTCATGACACTTTCTTGTTGATCATGGTGTCGCAAAAGGTATGGGAGGAAGGAGTTTTTAAAGCAAGTTATTACTGCTGCTAACATATGATTTTAATGCTGCTATTGTTTATAGAATATTAATACAGTAGGAATTTTAATATTTGTGTATGCATGAGTTTCATTGGGCTTTAAAATATTGAGCTTAAAAGATTATAAAAGTGGGCTCAAGAGTTTCGTGATTATATTTTATGGCTGATTGATTTGTGGATATTGGGCCATGAATTTTTAAATGATGTTCGAGTAACAAAGAAGAATTTTAGCTACTATATTTGGTCGAGAAATTGTTTATGCTGCTAGTTTTATTCGACATCGGATAATGAATAATATTTGTTCTCGAATAATTCAAGTGATCTCGGATAGAAAAGACGACACACAGAGGAATGTTTTAGTTCTGGATCTCAGATTAAAAAGGATGCTTCGTTTAAGGGGAAGCTAACAGAAAGTTTTTGGATTTGGTTTAAATGTTCTTAAATGTTTAAAAGGCTCTTATTTGGACTATTTGGATTAATTGATTACGGAGTTTATTTGGTATCTCTTATTTGAAATTAAAGTGAGTTTTACGAAGTAGTTTACTTATTTTATCTTGAAATCAATGTTGGGTGGTTGCATGATTTCAATGATAACTTGCTTGAACATTTACGGTTTATGATTGGGACTTGGTTTATCTAGTTTCCAG
>BQNB010111138.1:0-22412 GCA_026074375.1 Tanacetum coccineum
TTGATATGCCCGAGGATTTCAAAGTGCCTTTGATCCTCAGAAGACCATTTTTGTCTACCGCCCATGCTAAGATTGATGTATTCAAAAGGAAGATTACTTTGAGGGTTGGGGATAAGAAAATTATTTTCAAAAGTGTTAAACCTGCTAGTAGTTTTATTAAGAGGGTCTACATGTTAAGCTTAAGAGAAAGAATGGAACTTGATCTAGAAGCTAAGCTAATAGGAGAGACTTTGGTGTTAAATAGATCATTAGACCCTTTATATAGAGATTACATAGAACTAAACGCTCTTAATGTACCATTAGAGCTTATGAGAGATCAAGTTGATGATTTGATGCCCACCATTAAGGAAAGTGAGGTATTTGAGGAATTTAGAGCTAGGAATGATGCTAGAATGGTTAGCAAAATTTTTAGATATCCTAGTGACTATGACCACGATAAGAAGATCCGTATAAGCTGCCCCTATAATCTGAAGTTTTCAAGCATGATAGGTTTTGAATTTTTACACGCTAATTTTTTTTCCCTATCTTGTACGTGAATGTGATGTCCAAAAAGTTTCATAATTCTATAATGAAGGACAAATTAGAATACAAGGGAAATAATGTATTTGAAGCCTTAATGAACATACCTATCTTTGTTGAAACGTTTTCTGTCTAAACGGATTTTGTAGTTTTAGAAGATATGGATGTTTATTGTGATGAAGGAATGGGCGATGTTAATTTTGGCGAATCGTTTTTGAGAGAAGTTGGGATTAATGCAAAATGGTTTGAAGGAATGATTACCATTTACAATGGTAATGAAGAAGTTACTTACCAAATGGTGCGGTCACATCCGAGGTTTAAACGCCACACTAATGAACAATGCAACAAGATCTCACCATTACTAAAGGTAAGTGAAGAGGATAAAACGAATGGAATCTCGCATCCGTACCAAAAGCTCAAGAGTTTCTACAAGGGGGTATTGAACTTAGGACCCAAATATGTCCGAGATGCGAAGATGGAAGAATGGCTCACAAGCGGGCACATAAGCGTGCATGAGACAAAATGAAGAAGCTGGAAGGAAAAAGTCTAACATAAAGACTAGCTGAAAGAAAAGTGCTTCCTGGGAGACAACCCGAATTGTTAATTATTTTTATCGAGTCTGTCTTCCCAGACATCAATACGGCGTATCCGCTCCATACCATATGGCGTATTGAATGTCTGGACATTATCAGTCCTTTATTTTTATGCACTTGAAACATTATTGTCATTTCTGTCAATATGGCGTATTCCAGTTTATGGATATGGCGTATTGGTTTCCTGTACAGTTTATTTAGCTTATTTAATTAACCGTAGATACCCAAGATAGGATTTTGTATGTTTTTCCTATATTTTGTACAGAACCTCGCGGCAAAGAAATCGACAAAGTTGGTAAAATATCTACAATCTGGAAATCTAGAAGTGTTAGAGTCTTGAAATCTCAAGATGGTTGTTCAACACATCCTTGCTCATAAACTCAACTTGGAGAATCTACTGAGTAAAATATCAGAGGAGTTTCTCATTCTATTTCTTTTAATTCTTATTTTTAATGTTTTATCTATACAAAGAGGACGTTGTATAATTCAAATGGGATGATGAGAATTAGAATGTATACTTGTCCTATTTTTTACTAAAATGCTTAAATTATGCTTAAATTAAAAAAAATTCAAGTATACTGTTGTGAAATTACTTGATACATAACCTGCACACAATAACCCTTGTTAGATATTGTGAGGATTTAACCTTATCCGTTTCCAAATGTTTACCCAAATTCCACAAAATATGAGTGTGCCAATGATGTTGTAGACTTTAGAACTTGGCTTGGTGTATCTATTTGAGACCACAATAATAAGTACTATGGATTTAGATGGAGTAACTTGTTTAAATTGGTAAATTTTTAGGATTACACCCAAAAAGCCTATTCATGTTGTTTATTAACTAACTACACTGGTTAGTTAAATCCTCGTATAAACCCTTTGTTTACTCTCATCTTAAGAGTAAGATACCCCTAGAAAAACCAATAGAGCCAATCCTTTAGGAATTACACCAACTGTTTGTTTCGTTACACCTTTACACCTTAGCCTACCATGTTAGATTAAGTCCATTTATCGGTTGCTAGTTGCTTAAAGTGTAAAGTATGTATTTCTCGAGTCTTGTGTCAATTTTGTATCTTTGGTACGGTTGGGAAGAAATTTATACATCGCAAATGGGAATGTATAAAGTAGTCAAAACTCGTGCATTTTTACTACCAACACAATTATTGTTACATCCGAAGAATGAAGAATTATCGAAGGAATTATCCGGAGCTATTATGATCGTAAAGATGGTAAAATTACATAGAGTTTCATAGTATAGTATAGTTCTAAAAAAATCAAAAAAATTAGAAAATCGTAACAAAAAAAGAGAAGGAAAGTTTAAAGATAATCGTTTCGCAAAAGCTTAGACCAAAGGAATTATATGAAGGATCGATTATTCGTTAATGCATCTATAAGTCAACGATGTAAAGTATTGTATAGAGTGGTAGATATCGCCACATGCTTTGTAAAAGTATGTAAAGTATGGGATTATTTAGAAGTTGACCGTTATAGGAACGCCAACTCAGGTTGTTGTTTTTTGATCTATGATGAAGACGTGTGTAAATAGTTGTGTCTTAATCATGGTAACGGTCGAGAAAAAGTGTCTAGCAACTTATATCGTGGACCTAGTCTATTTTCTTCATAATTTTTATTTAACAACAATTTAATTCCATTTCCTAATCATTAACCATGGGTTTTACGTGAATGAGGATGTGATCGAGCATGTATGTCTATTCTGTCGTTACGTCCATGTATGCATGTCTCAGCTGCCTTGTTGGTTTATTACTAATGGTGAAAGTTAGAATATCCCTACCCTATATCATTCTTCATCCTAACCCTTGGTTAAACTCGAATGAGGATGTGATCGAACACACATGTCTATTCCGTCATTACGGCCATTTATGTGTGCTTCAGCTACCTTGTTGGTGTGGTATTTTTGGTGAAAGATTGTAGAATGATCAACCATATGCCTTGTAATGAAAACCCATTTTACCTTTATAAACTTATTACTTCTTAGCTCTAGTGGTGGAGATATGTATCCTTGCCAAGCCTATGATAAAATACTCGTCACGACCGAGCAATTGAGCAAATTAGTTACATGTTACAACATAGATTAGTTGAGTAATTTGAGTGTTTTCATCTTTCTATTTTATGAGGTGTTTGGTTGTGTACTTGTAATAGATCAAATAAATGCTTAAATGGAAAAATCCTTATGGATACATTTTCATAAACTTCTAGAGGCTACTTGAGGACAAGTAGGATTCAAGTGGGGAGATATCTGATGACATCAAATAACGTCACTTTTATAGCATCATTTATCCCATGTAAATAACCCATTTTTTATAATTATTGCAAAGAATTGTTACTTAATCGTTTGTATTTGAAAATTACAGTAATTATGGAGTACTTAGTGAAAGTTAACTAAAAGGCACGCATTCTGGAGCTTAAACGAATATATTTGAAGATTATTATTCTAACAACCAATACGCCGTATCCATCAAGGAAGATACGGCGTATTCGTGCCTACACTTCACTAAAGTACACGAAGGAAATAAGATCCAATACGCCGTATCCAGGAAGACCAATACGCCGTATTCAAGCCATATGGAAATAAAATATTCTAGAAGATATCAAACGTGGTCTTTACTCTAAGAAATCCCCAATACGCCGTATCGAATACTTTCGATATGCCTTATCGACCTTTTTCCAGACCTTATAAATAGAAAACTCAAAAACGAGTTTTAAGGGCGCTAATCATATTCTCAATACCTAAACCACAAAAGTCGATTTTCAGAGAAGAAAAAGAGCATAAGAGGTCAAGCAATGCAATTAATTCCATAGGAGACAATGTGTAATTTCTTGTACTCTTGTAATCATTCAGTTTTTGGAATCATTCATTAACTCGGTTAGTTTACCTTGGCTAAATCATTACTTTTATATTAATTATGACGTTTGAAGGCTAGTACCTTCGTGTATTATCCATTATTACAAAGATCTGAATGTGTGGTTTGTTTATCTCGATTTCTTAATTTATCATTGATTGCTTGTTTATATTTATCAATATACTTGTTTATGTGCTTTTGTATACAACCTATCATTCAACTGGATCTAATGATACGAACCAAGTAATCTAGATGTCAGGATAGCTCTCCATATAGTGATTTATACATCTAGAACAATAGGATCACAAATAATGACATATCTTTGCCTTTAGATTATGAGCTTAGTTAGACCAGTAGGTGACCTCGGGATCAACAAGTACGTTCTTGATTAATTGGTAAAGACTTGGTTAGTGGACTACTAGTGTATAAATTGCCATTAAGCAGTAAGTGGGTAAAGTTACCATGAGCTAGGGTTTAACAAGATCACCATTGCTTTAATCCCTAAGATAGATTATAATCAGCAAATAAGGACGCTTTATGCGGATACGTTTAATTGTGATAGATTTCTATGTGTCTAGGTCTTAGGAAGAAGTACCGCCTAAGTCTTAAGAATGATATGCTGCCTCGAGATAAGTAATCATTGCACTAAATAAACAAACCAGCGTTCTGATTGGATTAATAATGGTTAATACAGTTTTCTTATATTTGACTAGATAGGTCTTTTATCTTCTGTTAATTTGCTTGTGTGTGTTTTAGTGTCTTGAATTGGTTTTAGTCACCACTAAACCCATGCCAGTTTCTCAGGCCAAAGCTCCACCCTTATCTATTAGATTTAGGATTAACATAGGTTTAGCATAGGTTTAGTATAGATTAGACTAACTTAGATTAGAAAAACCAAAAGTATTAATAAATTGAAAGTGTTTCTCACTCTTAGTGATCGACACCCTACTTACCACGAATAACACCTACACGACGACGATGACACATCACCTCCTCATTTAGAACTTTACCAGATCCTTGTGCTTCAACCAGAAGAACTTTATCCCTAAACCATGTAGCATCCCTTTTCCTCTTTGGCATTGGGCACTGTCTTGCCATGTGACCTTCCCTTCGGCAGTTAAAACACTTCACGATCCTTTGTTGACCTGCATTATTCCCTCCTGTTCCTAAGATGTTAGCCCTTATTCCAGAAGTACCAGCAACAAATGACTTTGTCTCCCCTAAACCGGTTGAACAATTACACTTCCATCATGAATATTTGCTTGTTGTCCTGGGTTAGAAGAATTTCTTAGCTGATTGTTAGTAGTTGGGAAACGAGATGTGACAACAGTAGACAGAAATGACATCATTTTGTTAATGGCATCAATAGGGTCATCTCCTTGCTTAAACACAGGAACTGGTAAACCAGAGTCTATCTGAGGAAATTCAGCCATATGTGTTTGTTGATTAACTATGGAGACAATATATTCAATTTAAGGAATGGATTGTGGTTGTGGACAAGCATCTTGATGTACCATGGATGAGTAAGCATTAGGATGCGGGGTTGACGGATAAGTAATTGCACAAGGTGTGGATGGATAAGTAGTTGAGTAATGTTGTATTGGATGAATTGATCCATATTAAGGAGACTAAGATAGTGAAAACTGTTGTTGGAACTGAGGATTATTGTATGAAGATTGATAAGTATTGAAGTGTGATGGTGTCATTTGATGATTCGCAACTAGTGCAAGTGGATCTTGATTGCGTTCACTCATAATACGGACTTCATTTTCATGGAGTTCATGTTGTTTAAGATATACATGAAGCTTATCAAAGTTGGTAGTGTGCAAATCTCTTACAAGTTTGACATCAGTCATAACCTTACTCCATTCAGGTGGAAGACTGTTTAAGAACTTAGTATTGACCTGAAATTGCTCCAATTTTATATTGTAAATGTTCATGTCATTGATCAGCTGAGTAAATCTCAAATAATACTAATGAAGTGATTCCCCCTTGATGTGAGCAAATGCATCATACATTTTACACTCCCTTTCCTGCTTTGTCAATGAGGTACCTTGCATTAGTAGTTGAACTCTTTCCCATAGATCCTTGGCAACTCTATGATGATTAACGAGTGAGTAGACATTAGAAGGTAGACCTTGGAGAATGATATTAGTTGCTTTGAGATCACAATCAGCTTGAATTTTCTTAGTTGCAAACAATTCCTTATATTTCTTTGTCCTAGTCACACCATTTTCTTAAATCGTAGGCCAAATGAGTGGACCATGTTCAACTGATTCAAGTATCATTCTTCCATGCTCTCTATTTTGCATGTAAAGTTCCATTATGCTTTTCTAAGAATCATACAGATGTTTCTCCAACATTGGTGGGCAATTGTTACCACCAGAGAGTATCATGAATTCAACAAGAGTAGACATTGTTACTTTGTTAGTATGTGAAAAGATTAATTGTTGATCGGACAGTGATAAGAAGTAATTGTGTTAAAGTGAGTTCATTTTAAGTGTTGTAAGTCTTGAGAATACACGGGATTTTACAATTCTTGATTAAACCGGGAAAATAACATTTCACAGGATTTTACAAATCAAAGAAATAAACCGTATAATTCAAATTTGTATTAATTCACCTTGGACTAATTTACCTTAGATTAATTCTCCTTGGAGTAATTCACCTTGGACTAATTCACCTTGGATTAATTTGCCTTGAAGTAATTCACCTTGGACTAATTCACCTTGGATTAATTCGCCTTGGAGTAATTCACCTTAGACTAATTCACCTTAGATTAATTCGCCTTGGACTAATTCGCCTTGAACAGATCGAGACTAATTTGCCTTGGAGTAATTCACCTTGGACTAATTCGCCTTGGACTAATTCGCCTTCAACAAAAAAGGATTAATTGACCTTCAAAGAAAGAGACTAATTCACCTTCAACAGAAAAGGACTAATTCCCCTTCAATACTAAGATTAATTCGCCTTCAATAAAAGGATTAATTCGCCTTCAAGAACAGAACTAATTCGTCTCCAGCAAAACAAACTTCAACTTTTCCGAAACACTAAAAGACTTACTTTTTGACGTTTTCACACAAAATTTCTTTTACAACTTACCTATCTAAGCCTAGTAGAACCTTAAAAATACAAACTTTAAACTTTTTAACACAAAAAATTTCAAATCAATATTTTGGACACAAAAGTACTTTTCGAACCAAAACTTATTAAAATGAAGATTTCTATGTATTTTCCAAGGTTTTGCTTGTACAACTAGATAATACTAAGACAAAAGAAGAAGAAAGTAGTAAACTATATGGTTTTTAAACCCACAAAAAGGTAAAAACCCTTTGTTAGGTTCGAACCAAGAGACCGAAAAAAAGAAGTAAACAACGCACACAATAACAAGATATCACCCCATGGCTCTTGGTACCAATTGTAGAATAATTATAATCTTTAAACACACCTATTAGTATGAATAAATCTAGAAAGAGAAAGAGAGTGGGAGGTTGCTTCTAGTGATAGAAAGTGAAAAAGAATAATGTATAACTATGTGTGAAATAATGAAACAACCAACACCCTTTCCATAGCATGGAAATGGTTTATACACTTACAATATGGCCGGATATGGGCTTTGTCCATGGGCTTTCCATGGGGCTTTTCTTTAACTAGCCTATTGAGTTTCCAAATATTACTTAACGAGCTATCTAATGATATTAAAGGAAGTGACCGGTACTTTCGTATTCCTAACACTGTTGGTCTTAGGTGGGTTCCTAAAGGAAAGATATTCGCTTCTTGCACAAGCAAGGCTGACAATGAATCAACACATGGTTCCAATGTAGATATCTCAAAAATTCATAAATGCAAACAAACTCTGGATTTAAATGCAGGTACATTAATTAATGTTCAACAGGAACAAAGTTTTGATTTAAGTGCATGTACATCTAACAATGTCAAGCAGGATAATCTCAGAGTGTAGTTGCTGAAAAAGTTGATATCTCAAAAACCAGTGTTGTAGTGGATTCAAAACTGATCAGAAGAATGACGTTTGAACACAACAGTTTAGGCCTCGCTCCTCAATGTCAAATGATGTTTGAACAACTCAGTTCAAGACTCGCACCACAACGTCAACAGAAGTTCCTACATCAGATATGATAGTCATGACGTCAATGATAGAGTTGAAAAGTCTATTCGGTCCTTTGTTCGACGAATATTTCATTAAAGAAAAACAAGTTGTTTCAAAGTCTTTCGCTGTTACTACTGCTGATGCATTCGAAAATCGTCAACAACAACGAGATTCAGCTTTATCTACTTCAACTCTAGTAACAACTGTCACTGCTGATGGAAAACTTCAACTTGTATATATTTTTATTTTTATCTATATTTTGATTTATAAATATTTTTGAAAAAGAATATACAAAAATATAAAACCTATAAAAAGAAAATACAAAAATAGAAAATCTTCAAAAACAAAATAAAAAATCCAAAAAAAATTTCAAAATACCAAAAAAATCTTCTCGACATGTCTCTTGGAATCGATAACATTTACGTACCTAGAAATGTCGATTAATATTGACACGGGTGTATAAATGAAGTTCGAGCAAGAGTTCAAACGTTTCAAAACATGTCATTTCTCAAATTTTCCTAATGACTTCTGTACATTTCAATACATAACTCGGACCTTATTGTAAGGAAAGTGTATCTTTTAAGATAACTTATCCTGTCAACGAGAAAGTCGAATTTCTTTGGTCTTGGGCATCTTTACAAAACGTTCAAAAGTTTTGAGCTCATGACAATGGCTTACAGTCATTTCAAATTGTAACCCGGACTCTAATGTTAGGGTAGTGTACGCATAAGTGCGCTTACTCTAAAAATAGAAGAGAAGTCTTCTATCATGTGGTGTTTTAAAAACTGTTGAACACAATTTTTCAAAAAGAACTTTTAATGTTAAATTCTTTTCATAATAAGTGGTATTTGCTAAAAGTGTGTGTTCAACACTCCCTTCTTTGATATATTTAACAATTGGTGTGTTTAACAATTAGTACAATCATGCTCAAAAATGTCATTTTCATAAGTGAATCAATTTTTGAGAGGGGGCTTTTAAAACCAAAGCCTTTAATATTTTTTGGGTACATCTCATAAATGTCAATCTTATGTATCTAAAAACATTTAGTGAAATTAAAATGTGGCACGTCAATGTCAAATTATAATATACATTGTTCACTAAGGCATCTCACTCCGTCTTCAACATATTTAGGGTGTCATATCATTTTTCCTTGTAACGTTAAAATTTAAAAATCTGTGATATCCTACATATTATGTCAAAGGGGAGCAATCAGAAAATGTTTGATAATTCATGCAATCTTATGGTAACATTTTTCTCCCCGTGAAACTTGTCTCAAAATTTTAATCAATTGGTATTTCAAATACTAACAAATTTAATATTTTAAATAAGGGGAGAAAATGTGATTAAAATATGATCTAGAAGAATATGATCTTTAAGACTCTAAGTGCATAACTTCTACCCACATGTGCGAAACAATTTCGAATCTCGATGCACATGTGTAGGGGGTATTTCAAAATAATGAAACTCTCAAACTGTTAAAAATGTCTTGACTTCTATGAAACACTTTGATTGATTTTCAAGGTTTTATGGTTTCGATCTCTATACCAACAACCAATTAACTTATGGTGTCGTTGAAGTCATAAGGTGGTTAAGGTTAGGTATAATTCTAATGATCCAACCAAAATCGGAGGGATCTCCCCATGGACATTCCATAGTTAGATTAGAAGTCCTTAGGTATGATTGGAGATGAATGGGAATAAGAGAAAAATATTGACTAAGACATGAGTTATCACCGAAACAATCACAACATGGTGGTAATGATGACGTCTTGGTAAACATTTGATGTGTGCGATTGTCGTAAAGACTTCAACATGAAGTTTTACAACTCCCTAGGCAGTGTACCTAATCGTTGTAGTATAGTATTGGCAAGACTTGGGGTTGTTATCATTCTCTAGGGGAATAGGTTGGGAAGGCTCGATCAAGATCTAACAGAGGTCTACGGGGTCGAGAGAAGATTCTTTTTGTATTTTTATTTTATAGAAAGCAGTAAAAATCATTGGTTTGAGAGGTTGGTTTGATTAAACTAAAAAACTAAATATAATTTAATCTACTGGTGATAACTTTATGATAAAAATATGTATTTACTTAATCATGTACTACTCCTTAGATTGCTTCTCCTAATCTTGTTGCTTTGTCACACTCGTGATGATCTGTGTAAGTATTTCCTAAGTCATGAATGAGTAACACGAACCCGCTGTCTATTTAATATTCCGTTAAGGCAACGCACAAGTAAGGTAGTATGAAGACTATTACAAGGCCCCTAAGAGTATATTAAATGCAATTGAAATATCTTAAGAGGGATCAACCATATTAGGGGTAAGGTAGTATGAAGGCTGTTACCGATGGTATCCTTTTTACACACTCGCATTTCCCTAGACGTCTATGCCAATTTAATATCTTATGGCTAGTTTTCTAAAGCCTAACGCGCACATCCATCACAAGAAGCAACATTAAAAGGATCTACAATCTAACTTTCATACAATCATAACTAAATACAAAGGAGGGTTTAGCCTAGCATGTTATAAAGAAACGTTTATTTGTACTAGACAATTTAGAAAAGTTTTGGTAAAAAAATATATTTTTTGTCTTTTAGTCGACGTATTAAAATAATAATATTTTATTATTTTATCAAAAATCGCTTTTTGAGTAAAAATTCTAAGTGTAGACTTTTTATGAAATTTTGACATGACCCGTTCGTTTATACAACGTTATCCAAGGTTTTAAACCTTAATTTTCAAACATTTTACCACTTTTTGCCAAAATCCCACATTTTACCACATACATCAAAACATGTTTCCCCAAACGACTTTCAACATCATATCCAAGTATGTTTTGCTTTTCAAAAGTTCGCCAAAACCCTTAAAACAACTAGTTTATGCTTATTGGGCCTTAAGGCCTAATAGCGGCCCATTAAAGTATCCGTAGATATATAATACGACTTAAACCCAAAACTAAAGCCCATTAGTATAAATAAGTCCAAAACAATAGCTAACAAAATATTCTGAACCACAATAAGCTCTTAATAAGCCACGGCTTAAAGAGGCTTATTAGGCCGTGAGCTTTAAAGCTCCAAAACCAATCCATTAAGCTTATTAATAAGCTAATAAGCTACGTAGTATATTCGGTTATCACCATAAGCTATCGAAATAGTTCACAATAATATGACATACTAGGGTAATAACCAAAAACACTCATACTTGTCTCCTTGTGGTCTTCGAACGACAATAAGCCCAAAATAAGTCCAAAAACGCTTATAAATAAGCCAAATAAGCTACTAATCAAAATAAGCTACCTAGCAAATAAATGTTTTTCAACCATCACGACCACGACAATAAAACTACAAAACCCTTATTCCCTATCTTTCTTGTTCGAACCCAAAACCGAACCCTTAATAACCTTTCGTAAAATTTCTGTGATCGATTTTTAACAAACGCACCGTACAACTAGCTTCTATGCATCATTTAACACTCAAAAGTACAAGTTAAATAAAAATTTATAAAACTTACAAAGAGGGCTTTGAAAAGCGAGAACGAACACTAACCGACTACCCAAACGTAGTTTAAACAATAACCCAAATACTAGAATCAACCCACGACTCCGCAAATCTTCATGTTTTTTATCAAAGTTGAATAATAAAGTGTGTGTGTGTGTGTGCTTTGGTCAGACGCAACAAGAGAAAAGAGAGAAAGAGTGTGTGTTTTGATTTTCAAAATAACATGAAGTGTGTGTGCTTAGGATGTATACAAAATACATGTGTACCATGGTTTGGACCACCTTGCTAAAAAAATGCCATCTTGTCCCCTACAAGACTTGAAACCGGATAGGGTATCCTAGGGGCTCGGGTTGCCTTCTTTTTGTGTCGGGTTTACTAAAAACTTAAAAATCTCGATCGTAAAATATTTCCCGAAGTTACTTAGCACTTTTAATTACTTTAAAAATACTTTTCCCATAAGTTAGAGTATTTACACGACATATTTCCAATTTACACTTCCCAAAATTTATTTTGAACATTAACGGACATGTCGGGACTCGTTTTTGGCATTTCAAGCTATACACGGGACAACCCTCCCGAAACGAAATCAATATAATAAATCCCTCTAAAAAGGATTATTATACACAATATAACACAAAATACCTCAATCACATTAATTCATCATCGTCAACACGGTATAAGTTCTAACGAAACTGACAAACGTCAAATAGTCAAAGGACTAAATTAGAACATTCAAATCTCACAAAAAGGGCAAGGGTTACATTCTGACCCCTTAAAATAATTTTGACCCCGAAATTCAGCTACTGCTAAAACTAAACATATGTGGATACTTAAGTTTCATCTGATCTTCACGCTCCCACGTGAATTTAGGTCCACGTTTTGAATTCCACCAAACCTTAACGATGGCAATTCTACTCCGCTGAAGATTCTTGAACTCTCTCTCTAAGATTTCTACAGGCTCTTCTACAAAATTCAACTTAGCATCAATTTGGATCTCATCCAAAGGCACTTGCAATGTTGGGTCAGCCAAACACTTCTTAAGGTTTGACATGTGGAACGTGTCATGAACACCATTCAATTCCTTAGGAAACCTAAGTCTATAGGCCACTGGACCGATCCTCTCAGTGATCTCAAATGGTCCAATGAACCTAGGTGCTAATTTCCCCTTCTTCCCAAAGCGTACCACACCTTTCCAAGGCGACACTTTGAGCAAGACATACTCACTTACACTAAACTCTAAGGGTTTTCTCCTCTTATCGGCATAGCTTTTCTGACAATCACGCGCAGCCTTAAGTCTATCCTTAATCTGCGAGATCTTCTCTGTAGTTTCTTGCACTAACTCAGGTCCTATCAACTGACCCTCTCCAACCTCTGTCCACATAATCGGGGAACGACACTTTCTACCATACAAAGCCTTAAACGGCGCACATCTCACACTAGAATGGTAACTGTTATTATACGAAAACTCAACCAATGGAAGATGAACATCCCAACTTCCCTCGAAGTCTAGGACGCATGCTCTGAGCATGTCTTTCAAGGTCTGGATAGTACGCTCACTATGACCGCCAGTCTGAGGATGGTAAGCCGTACTCATGTCTAAACGGGTTCCTAATACATCTTGAATTGACTGCCAAAACCTTTATGTGAAACGACTATCACGATCAAATATGATTGAGATCGTCATACCATGCCTAGCAACAATCTCATTCAAATATAGTCTAGCTAACCTATCCATCTTATAGTCCTCACGAATATGTAGAAAATAAGCAGACTGAGTCAACCATTCCATAATTACCCAGATTGTGTCATGCCCACTACTAGTCCTTGGTAACTTCATAACAGAATCCATTGCTATCCTTTCCCATTTCAATTCAGGAATCTCAGGTTGCTGCAGTAAACCAGATGGCCTTTGATGTTCAGTCTTAACCTTCAAACAAGTCAAACGTCTACTAACATACATAGCTATATCCTTCTTCATTCTTGGCCACCAATACCTATCTCTAAGGTCATAATACATCTTATTAGCTCCTGGGTGTACATAGTACTTTGACTTATGTGCCTCATCCATAATCAGGGTTCTCACATCACCCTTTAAAGGAACCCATATTCGATCTAGGTAGTATAAGGCTCCATCGCTCCTATGTTCTATCATCTCATCTAGTCCTTTCTGCAATCCCGTAGACTCATCAGATGCCTCTTCCTGAGCCGCTAGTATCTTATCCTTAATACTCGACTGAAGGGTCATATTCATAGCTCAAATTCTCTTAGGTTTCACCCTCTCTTTCCTACTCAGTGCATCAGCTGCTACATTCGCCTTACCAGAGTGGTAGCGAATTTCACAGTCATAGTCGCTGAACAACTCTATCCAGCGACGCTGATACATGCTCAGTTCCTTTTAGCTATAGATGTGTTGGAGACTCTTATGATCGATATATATGACACTCTTTGTCCCATACAAATAATGTCTCCAATTGTTAAGTGCAAACACAACCGCACCTAGTTCCAAATCATGGGTGGTGTAATTCTTTTTATGGATTTTTAACTGCCGAGATGCATAAGCTATCACCTTACCTCTTTACATCAACACTCAACCTAATCCTAAGCCAGACGCATTACAATACACCACAAAATCTTCTGATCCATCAGGGAGAGCTAGAACAGGTGCATTACACGACTTGTCCTTCAAGTTTAAAATGCCCTTTCCTGTTCCTCGCTCTAATTAAAGGTCTTACTTTTCTGAGTCAAAATGGTTAGGGACTTAGCTATCTTAGAAAAGTTCTCGATGAACCAACGATAATACCCTACCAATCCTAAGAATGAATGAACTTTAGATGGAGTTATAGGGGATTTCTGATTCTTAACAGCTTCAATCTTACTAGGGTCTACATGGATACCATCTCTATTAATCACATGACCAAGAAACTGTACTTCTCTCAACCAGAATTCGCACTTGGAAAACTTAGCATACAGTTTCTCTTCCTTGAGCAATTCTAAGACTAGCCCTAGGTGCACTTCATCCATTTGACGTCTTATCCGTGGATTGATTCCCAGGGTCTAAGAGTAAATCAAGATATCATCAATGAACACTATCACAAACTTGTCTAGATAAGGCCTACACACTCGATTCATCAGATCCATATATACTGCAGGTGAGTTAGTCAAACCAAAGGGCATTACTATGAATTCAAAATGTCCATAACGAGTTCTAAACGTGGTCTTTGGAATGTCATCGTCATGCACTCTCAGTTGGTGGTATCCGGACCTAAGATCTATCTTAGAAAAGTATTGTGATCCTTGAAGTTGATCGAACAGATCATCTATCCTAGGGAGTAGATAACGGTTCTTAATGGTCAACTTGTTCAATTCTCTATAATCAATGCACATCCTAAAGGAACCATCCTTCTTCTTAACAAATAGTACCGGTACTCCCCAATGCGACGAGCTTGGTCGAATGAAACCCTTGTCCTGGAGTTCTTTGAGTTGACCCGACAACTCCTCCATTTTAGAAGGTGCCAATCGATAGGGAGATTTCGTGACCGGTATTGCTCCAGGGACTAACTCAATCCGAAATTCAATTTCCCGAATAGGAGGTAATCCTGGTAGGTCATCCGGAAACACCTCGGGAAAACCTCTCACCACTGCCATCTCTTTTTGTTTACGTTCCTTAGCACTCATTAAATGTCTCACTTTCTCTTCTAGTCTTTCTCCTAGCACTCCAAGCACCTTTCCATCTAGTAGAGGTATTCTAACTACCTTCTCGTGACAAATTATCTCAGCCTTATGATTGGATAACCAATCCATTCCTATGATCACATCAAAACTCCCGCTTCCAAACGGTATCAAATTAATATCAAACTTGTGACCTTCTATTTCTAGTTTGCAACACTTAATGACCTTATCGATTTCTACTAGTTGCCCGCTAGCTATCTCAATCTCTTAACTAAATCCTAAATCACTGGGCTCTATGCCTAACAAAGGTATGAAAGTAATGGAAATAAAGCTATAGTCAGCACCAGAGTCAAATAAGGTTGTGGCATTATGATTGTTCAAAGTGAACGTACCCATCACGATGTTCGGGTCCTGGCGAGCCTCCTCTGCTCCCAACATAAATGCCCTTCCACGTGCCTGGTTACCGTTGTTACCACGACTCTGACCCAATCAGTCGTTAAAGCTTAGTTTAGACGGTTTACTCATGGCTCTTAGGCTTAGTTCAACCTAGGACATGCTGACTTGTAGTGATCGGTATCTCTACACTCATAACATGCTCTACGAGCAGCTGCTGGATTCCTAGCATTTACCGGGTTCACATTCCTAGGCACCACTCTACAATCCTTAGCAAGATGTCCTGGGCGATTACAATTGAAACAAGTGCGACAGGGTGCCTCAGGTGGATGGTAAAAGCTACAGGTGGTACACTTAGGTGTCATACCCGTGTTCTCTCTCCTAACAGGATTTGTGGTTGTAGCAAAAGCATTTCCAGTCCTAGTTCTCTTGTTATCATCCATCATATTCCTATCTCTACTAGGATCTCCACTATTCCCTCTCTTCTTAGAGTTCTTTTTTATTGATCCATTCCTAATGGCTTAATCAGTCAGTGTGCCAGCAATCTGCATAGCCTTTTGAATTGTTGTCGGTTCCGTTGCTACCACCATCCCTCAAATTTATAGAGAAAGGCCATAAATGTACCTCTCAAACCTTTGTTCTCAAGGGTAACTAAGTGAGGAACTAACCTATCCAACTCATGGAACCTATCAGTATGCGCATCATGGCCATCCCTGACCATGGCATGATTCCATAACACAGTTTCCAACTTTTACATCTCATTACTCGGGCATAATTTCTCTTTTGTCAAATTCTTAAAGTCTTCTCATGATATACCAACAACAACTTCTCGGCTTCGTATGTGAATCAGAGAGTTCCACCATGTAAGAGCCTTAAAGAAAAATGAACCAGCAGTGCACTTTACCTTTTGGTTTACCTCACACCCACTTATATCCTGAACTGACTCCATCTTCTTTGTCCAATGGGTATAAACTATAGCACCTCCATTACCATCATACTCTTTCGGGTTACAAGCTAAGAACTCCTTATAAGTACAACCCCTTCGGTTGTTGTTCGCAATGACATTCCTAACATGGCCCTGGATGTTTTCATTGACGGAATCGCCGTTTTGATTCCTACCATTCCCCTAATTGCTACCTTGGTTGCTTACTTGAGCTAAGACAGTGGGAAGTATGTTCTGCAGTTGTTGTGCAATGATAGTGGAGAAGTCGGGGACTTCATCGACACCATCATTTACCTCATTACCTTGACCACCTACTTGGCCACCTTGACCATCAATCCCATCATTACCCTGATCACTAGATCAACCTTTAGTTCTACCACCTCCTCTACCAGTCCGTCCACCCATCCTTCCTACTCATGGTGCGGCAGTTGCCTGGCCAGCACTTCGTGTCATCATTCTTGGCGGCATTATCTACACGAGGGAGGACATAGGTAACGTTAGGTAGGTGGAAAGGTTACCATATATATAGTATAACTTAATATACTATGATACACATAATACGGTCCAAAGGTGTCAACACTGATTTGTGTGAACGATATTACTAAATACGCGTGAGTCGTGATACATTTATAACTACGTTGGCCACCGTATTTATACCCGTATCCTTTCCCGGTCGTACCCAATATTAGGCTCACACATTTCAATGACTGACTTAACTAATACGATATACTATATAACCATATAAGCAAGTATAAGAGGAACACCGCGCACATAGATCCTATAACGCAACTATATGAAGGTTTTTAGATTATAGTCTAGGCCAAACCACCTAGTTCTCTATAACCTTGGCTCTGGTTACCAATCTGTCACACCCCGACATAGGCGGAAACACGGGTATGCGACGAAGAATGATCAATCATAACACAAGATACAAAATAGAGAAATCTAAAATGCATTAATGAAAAGTGTCATGAAGATCATCCACCTCAAATACAGCTTTGAGTGAAATCCCAACAAGAACACATCAAATAGTCACTTACAAATCTCAATGCCCTCACAGGGGTGCATACAAATCTTAGAACATAACTCCTCAAAATACTAAGTTCAAAACAAACACTAAATGCAAAACCTCTCATTACATGATCCATACAGGATACTCTTAAATTCTGCTAGCTCGCATCACAACCTTACTAATCATTAACTTCACCTGAAAATGATACTCGAAAAGGTCAACAATAATGTTGGTGAGCTCGTAGTTTGAAGGAAACACAGTCGTTGTGCCAATATTTCAAACAGTAGACAATTGTGCAATATGACAGTGAATATATGCAAAAACACTCAAAACCCCATGACTTAGCATCCCCTCTAATCATGTACCATGACCTAGCATCCCCGCTAGTCATCACACCAGCATATACCAATGCTCTTGGAGTCGTAACTCCAAGGTCATACGCACCTAAATGCCTACTAGCTGGAACATATACTTAGGACAGACCCTTCACAAACATAGTAAATCCATGTTAATCACATACATTGCCATGCACCTCGATGTATGCAAGTATAATCAAACCACATAATATTCACATAGCATTCATAAGCACATAGCATTGTCCAAAAACAAAACCACGTTTCACACAGTTCAGAAAATTAGTTCAAAACACATTTGAGTATCATTTCCCCCCAACGGAAAAGATTTAAAAAGTAGGGCTACGAGAACTCACCTCAAGCAAAGGTGTCTAGCAGCAAACTCAATATCACACAAGCACAACCTAGTCCAATTAAGGTTCCACTTAGACATTTATTCCCAAAACAGTTTTCAGGTTTGATGCATAGAGGTCAGATGCGCGTTGTACGGTCACCCTTAACATTTTCAGTGGTGTGATGGTTGATGACTTATCTTTAAAAAATAACATACTTCCAACTCATACTTTAGTATATTATATATATATTTACCTCTTTAATATAATAGATAAGTAATATAAGATAATAAATACTTATATATATATCTCGGTAAATCCATTCGGTACTCTTAGTTACCATTAATTCATCATTTAAATTATGAGAAACGAAACGTTTATTTTTACTAGACAATTTTGAAAAGTTTTCGTAAAAAAATATATTTTTCGTCTTTTAGTTGGCGTATTAAAATAATAATATTTTATTATTTTATCAAAAATCGCTTTTTGAGTAAAAATTCTAAGTGTAGACTTTTTACGAAATTTCGACATGACCTGTTCGTTTATACAACGTTTTCTAAGGTTTTAAACCTTAATTTTTCAAACATTTTCCACAATTTACCACTTTTCGACAAAACGCCAAAATCCCACATTTTACCACATACATCAAAACACGTTTCCCCAAACGACTTTCAACATCATATCCAAGTATGTTTCGCTTTCCAAAAGTTCGCCAAAACCCTTAAAACAACTAGTTTACGCTTATTGGGCCTTAAGGCCCAATAGCGGCCCATTAAAGTATCCGTAGATATATATAATACGACTTAAGCCCAAAATTAAAGCCCATTAGTATAAATAAGTGCAAAACAATAGATAACAAAATATTCCGAACCACAATAAGCTCTTAATAAGCCATGACTTAAAGAGGCTTATTGGGTCGTGAGCTTTTAAGCTCCAAAACCAACCCATTAAGCTTATTAATAAGCTAATAAGCTACGTAGTATATTCGGTTATCACCATAAGTTATCAAAATAGTTCACAAAAATACGGCATACTAGGGTAATAACCAAAAACACTCATACTTGTCTCCTTGTGGTCTTCGAACCACAATAAGCCCAAAATAAGTCCAAAAACGCTTATAAATAAGCCAAATAAGCTACTAATCAAAATAAGCTACATAGCAAATAAATGTTTTTCAACCATCGCGACCACGACAATAAAACTACAAAACCCTTATTCCTTTTCTTTCTTATTCGAACCCAAAACCGAACCCTTAATAACCTTTTGTAAATTTTTTGTGATCGATTTTTAACAAACGCACCGTACAACTAGCTTCCATGCATCATTTAACACTCAAAAGTACAAGTTGAATAAAAATTTATAAAACTTACAAAGAGGTCTTTGAAAAGCGAGAACGAACGCGAACCGACTACCCAAACGTAGTTTAAACAATAACCCGAATACTATAATCAACCCACGACTCCGCAAATCTTCATGTTTTTTATCAAAGTTGAAAAATAAAGTGTGTGTGTATGTTCGCGCTTTGGTCGGACACAACAAGAGAAAAGAGAGAAAGAGTGTGTGTTTTGATTTTCAAAATAACATGAAGTGTGTGTGCTTAGGATGTATACAAAATACATGTGTACCATGGTTTGGACCACCTTGCTAAAAAAATGCCATCTTTTCCCCTACAAGACTTGAAACCGGATAGGGTATCCTAGGGGCTCGGGTTGCCTTCTTTTTGTGTCGCGTTTACTTAAAACTCAAAAACCTCGATCGTAAAATATTTCCCGAAGTTACTTAGCATTTTTATTCACTTTAAAAATACTTTTCCCATAACTTAGAGTATTTACACGACATATTTCCAATTAACACTTCCCAAAAATCATTTTGAACATTAACGGACGTGTCGGGACTCGTTTTCGGCATTTCATGCTATACACTGGACAACCCTCCTGAAACGAAATCAACATAATAAATCCTTATAAAAAGGATTATTATACACAATATAACACAAAATACCTCAATTACATTAATTTACCACCGTCAACACGGTACAAGTTCTAACGAAACTGACAAACATCAAATAGTCAAAGGACTAAATTAGAACATTCAAATCTCACAAAAAGGGCAAGGGTTACACAAACACATAGACATATTGAATGATTAAAAATAAACAATCTTACTTGATTAAAACATGGATTAAGGTCAGTTACAATAGGGTTTTGAGGCCCTAAAGACGGCCTAAAAGCTGCTAGAATGATTAGAGTTCGTCTCCCAAAAGTTACACACTTAAAACCCTAAAATCGGTTTTATATATATAAGAAAAGTGTCGTGATGGCGTCGTGTTGTAGTCGTGACGCCGTCGCCAAGTGGAATCTTCTAGAGCCGTTTTAAGTCGGCTATGTCCTGACGCCGTAGTCAAATTCATGACACCGTCACCACGAAAATCCTGACGCCGTCACTTGAAGCCTACGACGCCGTCTCCACGCTCTGTATACACAATTCTTCAAGATAAATGGTGTAGAGTCGTAGTCTTGTCTGTTTCTTCTCCAAATGAGCCAAAGTCACGTGTATTTCCTCCAAATATCATTCATGTGCTAAAAACCTGAAAAAAAAATGATTAAGCACATAATCTGGGCATATTTGCATGATTTAGGGGGTTAAATGACCCTAAAATAGTGTATAAAATGACACCTCATTAACATTGAAGGGGTTGAAGAATGAAAAAGAAATGTATGGATAAAGGGTGAAAAGAAAGAAGTCCGCCACACAACTTAGGCAGAAACCGAGTCAATACATAATCTATCAAAATCACAAAGATAATTGGTGGTATTAAAGAAAGCCATCATGGGTGATGCAATGCACAACCCATCCCAGCCATTCTAGTTTCTTTCAAAAGAGACTTGTCTCATTTGTCACGAAGATACACACGTTATCTATTGACATATCACTCTGAGATTGTTGATATTTAAAAGGTGGCAGCCAGCTCCAGCCTTCGATTACTAAAACCAAAGTACACAAATCGAGTCTAGAGCCAAGAGAGATCAAATTATAAATCTCATTAGGACACAATTCATGTATAACACTTGTTTTTCATCAATATACAACAATTGGTATCAAAGAGTCCTACGCATTATCCTTGTGATCTTGCCAGAACATCAGAGTGATACTATTTAGTATTCACGGTGATGATGGAAATCCTTCTAGTGTCATCATCAAACAGCACTACGGTAGGTGACTTGAAAGATTCTATATGAATCAAGCTTGTGATAACTGGATATCACTTTTATCGTGTTGTCTGCTTTGAGACGTTCCAGTAATGAGAACAAGCAAGCATGGTGAATCTAATACATCTGTGTCAGAAGATCCTATGATCTAAGTTGGAAGTCCTATCAATGAGGTTCTTCCAAATTGAACCTACCTGATCACAGGTTGGTCCTCACGAAACCAGAGGTTATTGCAACCAAATCTCGATGAATGACAAAGCCATATTCGTACATGTCTGCTGTTTATTACTAACATTCAAATGTAGGTATAAATGTCGGTGTTGCGGCCTCGTTCTAGTTAAGTTAGATTCATTTCCGCATGCTCATACTCAAGCTTTAAAAGTTAATCATTCAACAATAAGACTGTTACTGCTAAACAAGAATGTAATTGATCAGAAAGCTCAAGTTCATGTCAAATTCAGTAACTCTGATAATCACGAACTTCCTCATCATAAGATCTTCAAAGTCAAACAAGGAATCGTCTTTTGAGGAGATTGTTTACCAAAGAATCATTCGATCAAAGGAGTTTACAAGCTTTTAAGACAAGTATGAGTATGTCGGTCAAGAGCACAAGTTGATCAAGAAAGTCAAATCTAGATGATTCAAGTCAAGGAAATGATGCAAGATTAAAGATCTCAAGAACTCAAAGTCAAAAGACGAAGGCTCAAGATCAATATCAAAAAAAGCATGAATGAACAAAGCCATTACAAACAAGACAAGACCGAAGAAGACAAAGCACAAAAGTCAAATCAAGATAACTTTAACATTGAGCACGATAAAGTTAAGACAACCTCAACATTGGGGGAGATTGTTAGCCTTATTTTTATATAATTCGAACAAGAATGTTATCGGTCGTCTAAGTCACAATTAGTCTTGTATTGTAATAGG
>BQNB010111139.1:0-22411 GCA_026074375.1 Tanacetum coccineum
CCTTAAGTTTTTGGCCAATAAGCTTTTAAGCTGTTTTCAGCTTATTTAGTTGCCCTTTTTGCTTGCATTTTACTTATTTGTGCTTATTAGGGTAAGTTTTAGCTTATTTTGAGCTTTTTAAAGCTTATTTTCAAATCTGTCAAAAAAGTGCCCAGGTGCTAAGGGGTTGTTTTTAAGCACTCTTTTCTAGCTTATTTGTGCACCTTATCTTGAGTTTTTGGCTTTTCTAAAAAGCCAATAAGCTCTTTGATAAGCCCCCTCAATTTCAGACCTTAGGACATCCTCTAGCTAGCTTATTCTCAGGCTTTAAGTAGGCATTTTGAATTTTTTAAGCATAGTTTAGGAAATAGCTTATTTTTCTTTCCAGCTTATTTTGTGCTTTTTAATGGCTGTTTTTGAGTTCTTAGTTGCTTATCTTAGCTTATTAGTCATTTTCCTTTGCTTATTGAGGGTTTAAAGCCCAAAGCCACAACCAACAGTACTTAACTCTTAAGTTAAGTACTGCTGAGGGTATTAAGCTTAAGGCTTACTGGGCTTATCTTATTTGCCTATTTTTGTTCCTAGTAATTCATATCATTTGAGTGTTAAGCTGTGTGTGCTTATTTTCCCATTTCCTTGGCTTATTTGTTCATAGGAGTCAAAAGCCATAAGCCACATTAAGCCTTAAGCTTAATTTAAGTTTCTGTCTAGTTTAAGCCCTTTTTAGCTTATTTAGTTGTAAGTTTTAACTCATTAGTGCTTATTTAGGATAGGTTAGTTAATTCATTCAGCTTACTTGTTCAAATTTCAGCTTATTAGTACAAAGAGTCAAAGAGAAAAAGCCATTTTGCCTTAAAAGCTCATTTAAGCAAACTGTCCAAAGAAAAAGCTCTTTTTCAGCTTATTTATAAGCTTTCATAAATACTCGTAGTTATGAAAAATGTTAAGCTCAACGAGCTTAACAAGTTTGTTTAAAAAGTTTTCATAAAAAAAAAGAGGAGATAAGGGGTGACCCAGGTGAGCAAGACTCAAACCCGGGCCTCTACCCTCAATACACCTCTCTTTTATAAACCTTCTTACCGCTGTGCCCTTGGGTCTTTTATGTAAGACCCTTGGGCACTTTGATACTTAAGGTGTTTTTGGCCTTTTAAGCTATAAGCTCGTTTCAGCTTATTTTCGGGCTTATTTATAAGCCAAATTTTGGGTTCTTATTTTTCGTAGGTTAGTTGTAGTGTTAAGTAATTTTAGTAAATTTTTTAGAATTTTTAGAAATAGTTTAGTATTTTTTATAATTTAATTTAGTTAAAAGTTTAAAAAATTCATAAAAAATACAAAAATTATCAAAAAAAATATTTTTCTTTTTTAGAAAATTTTTCTTGTAATCATATATTTTTGTAGAAACACAACTAAGACAAAGTCGTATTCCTATAGTCAAAGTAAGATGGAACTCTAAAAGAGGACCAGAATTTACGTGGGAACGCGAAGATCAAATTCGTGCCAAGTATCCACATCTATTTTCAAATATCACTTTGGCATCCAACTAAATCTCGAGATGAGATTTCTTTTAAGGTTGGGAGACTATAACAACCCATAATTTTCATCAATGTAATTATCCATCTATTAAATTAGATGCAATTGTCATCAATGTAATATCTACTTATTAAATTAAATACAACCATTTTCACGGGAATATTTTTGCTTTATTCTACCTATTATGCAACGTAACTTGCATAACCTAAGTAAACGAGCTCACACAACAACTAATGCCAACTATAACTATGTTTATATCATGTAAACATCCTAATATGTCAAGCAATATATTTTAAACTCTATTTTATCATATGTTATCTATTTAACGTACTTTTCAAAACGTTATTACAAAACGGATTTCAAACATTAACGTTTATATCAACACCATAATTATACAAAATGTTTACATATAAAGTGAATGTTCAAGCTTGCAAGACATGTGTACAAGTGTACAATGAATAATGTTTGAATATTAATTCCCTCCAAAACCAATGTACAACTCCCTAAAGCTCAAAGTACAATTCAACTATGCATAAATTCAAATAAGCTTATCTTCCCTCCATTTTGCTTCTAGATTTCGTACAAACTTTTCAACACAAGTTACAAACACTTATATCACAACATTTAAATATTTTCATCCCTAATCCTAAAACCCTAGCTCGTCTAAAATCATAAATCCTTACTTGAAAATCCTAATGACCCGAAACACCCTAACTAGTTCTAAACTAAGCTTAAACCAAGCAACCAACCTTCCACCACCATGATGCACCTACTTGCTAGCCACCTTCAGCACCTTGTCACCACCCTAGCACCCAATCACCTCCATGAATCACATACTAGTCACCTTGAGCTCCAACAAAACCACCTAGCCACCTCCTTTGATTTTCGAACCATCACCACCTCCATACACCTCTCAACACCTCATCCTAGCCTTACTTGGTTGCCACTCTACTATTACTTGGTCCCTACTCTACTCACCTTGGTCTCTACTCTAAGAAAACTTGGCCTCCAAGTCCTTTCGAGCCCTATATAAACCAAAACATACATACACATTCAAACTCACCTCTAAACTTCAAACTACCTTAAAATCATGTCCTAGCCATGCCATATAAGACTAAGAAGAAAGTATACAGCAAGTAGAAGCCAAGAAACAAGAAAAAAGAAGTCTCTTGAAGTCATCTCCAGGTTTTCGAGTTGTTTTTGCCCATTTCGACCCATTTTCATCACTTCGTGTACTTATCAAGCTAAAAGCTATAAACTGATTTAATAAGCTATTCTAATAAGCTAACTTATCATTTCTATAAGCTTGAAAACTAATCTTAAAACCTACCCATTGGGTTAATCTTTTTAAACCAAACTAACCCGTTTTGGATTTTTAAGCTCACAAGCTCTTTTCATAAGCTAAAAGCTCATAAAAGTTACTTATTTTAGCTTATAGTAATAAGCTATAACCTGAAAATTTGATTTCTAAATCAAAAATATCAATATTATGGTTTTTAGACTTAATTCGCAAATGGTTTCATGCAAAGGGGTATATATTGTAAATTCTTAAAACATATAACTAGAGGGGCTGAAAATGTAATTATCCTAAAGTTAAACTTCAGGGGTTGTTTTGTCATACTTGAAAGTTAAAGGTTTAATGTTTTAAAAATATAATTAAAGGGTTAATTTTGTAAATATATATATATCAAGGGTATATATTGTCATTTTCGTATTCTCAAAGGTATAAAATATAATATTTTTATATTAATTATAAAAATATATTTAAATATTATAAGACTCAATTTTATTAAAACCCGACACAATTATCGTTATCATTCATCGATCGAAACGTTATAAATCAATTATGTTATATATTTAACATAATTTATCATCCACTAGCTTTTGAAGAAATCTAAAATAATAAAATCTTATCATTTAATCTATAACGTATCACGTTACTAGGGAGTTTCATGTGAGGGGATTTCATTTGGGTAGACGTTTTGACGAGTTGCTGGATTTACGATTTAAAGTGTCCTAGCTCCTCAAACGTTTACTACATGACCTCTGGATTATGATAGCCCGAACAGTGATACGATATTTTCACAAGTTATCAAACCAAAAACCGTTAAACTTTATGAAATAAAGTTTGTAATATCAACAATCAAACTAAGACTTGACATATTACCCCAGGTTGCGTGACGAGGCTGTTTACTCTCATTTGAATTAAATTTCAAATCAATCAACTACCTTGATAAGGTGAGTTCATAGTCTCACCTTTACATGTTTTCTAAATCCCGTGGGGAGATACATGCTATAAACCATGAATACAAGTGTTTTACAACTGTATACTATCCTGATATATTATTGCCTAAGTTTGCTTTCATTGCCAATATTTCTTAATCATGAACCATTAGTCACTTGTGAGTGAACGTGAATATCGTAGATAGATCTATTGGGGGTGACGACTCCCACTGGTGTACCCGTACATGGGGTAACCAAACGCACTATATTTGAGAACAAAGGATAACTTTGGCAAGTTACTTTTCCTTAAGGATAGTTGTTGGGAATTATTGAAAACGACTAAGTGTCGTTTCTGCTGTTAGAGATATTCGTTTCTGCTGATGACACCGTTCCTGCTGATTATGTTCCTGCTGGTCATCTTCTCATTTCTGCTGACAGATGTAGGATCTGCTGATCTTATTTATAGACGTGATTAATGTATGCCGGAATTATAGTTATATTCTAGAATTATCTCATGAAGATAGGAATGAGATATATTAGGAAGAGATTGATGTATATCTCTTACGCGTTTTTAGGTATCTTGTTTAGCAATTTAGGGTTTCTTCTCTATAAAAGAAACCTTTAGCTTTAGGGTTTGGCACCGATTACGAATTACAAAAACAGTTTATTATCAATAGAGAGATCCATAGAGGATCATTGTTTATAATTATTCTTCTTTATATTAGCTTCCACTGCTATATGTCAAATATGGGGGTGTTACATGTCAATTCATTTATTGGACCAAAATCGATATCCAGTTGACACAAGCTTGATTCATATAGAATCTCGTAAGTCACCTACCACAATGTTGTTTGATGTTGACACTAGAAGGATTTCTATTCATCACTGTGAAATACTGAAGAGCACAAGGGTTTTGCGTAGGACTCTTTGTTATCAACTTGTGTTATTGATATTGTTTGAACACAAGTGTTTTCTCAGGAATGTGTCCTTATGAGATTTATATTTGATCTCTTTGGATCTAGACTCTATTAGTGCATTTTAGTTTTAGTGATCGGAGGCTAGAGCTGACTGCCACCTATTCAATATCAACTAACTCGGAGTGAGAAAGTCAATAGAAGTCGTGTTGATCTCTGTGACAAGTGAGACAAGTATCTTTTGAGAGAAACTTGAATGGATAGGAAGGGTTGTGTAGTGCATCACTGGGTCCATGATGTCTTGTCTTTAATACCAGAATTCATCTTTGTGAAAACTGATAACATATGTATTGACCTGATTTCTGCCTTAAGTTGTATGAAGAGCTTCTTTCTTTAGACCCTTTATCCTTACATTTCTTTTTCATTCTTCAAACCCTTCAATGTTTACCAAGACGTCATTACTAACACCTTGTTGTGATGGTTCTAGTGTTAGCTCATGCCTTAGTCAACATTATTCCTTTTTCTCATTCTTTTCCAAAAAATACCTAAAGACTGTTATTTCTAACTATGGAGTGTCCTTGGGTAGATCCCTCCGTTCTGGTTAGATCATAGGACTAATACCTAACCTAACTGTTACACCTCGAAACCCGATAAGGTACTTTTATATAATAAAGTATTATTTTTAAGTTCATTATTTTTATAAGTATTAGCTTAATCTAGTGTTTGGTTTACCAATAAAAGGGTTAAGTTATAAGTTATATTAACAAAATGTCAAAATATTGAAAGTGTAGTAGCCAAATTATGGAAAATGAAACTATAAGGACCACTTTTGCCATAAAATCAAATTAATCCCAGGATTTGGATAAGTACCTACCTCTTAACCATTTTGGAGTTTCCAGAAAATTATAGAGAGGGGTGTTGGTGTCGACTTCATAAAGGAAAAAGAGATGGAAGAGCACAAATATTCTAAGCATCAAATTATTAAAGAAAATTGATTAAGAAGTATAGACAGTCAATCTTATAAGCCCTAATTATCATCATCTTCAAGTAAGTGTTAATCCCCACTTTTTAATTTAGGGTTCTTAAGTTGAAATTAAGGGGAAATCTTGGTATGATGTCTCTTTGAGTAGTGTTTGGATTATATGCTAAGAATAAATTGATTATTCATATAGGAACCAGGTGAGGAAGGATTGTCAATTGCAAGTAGAAATTAATTGAAGGTGTAAGGTAAGTAAATTGGTAATAATGTTAATTATAATGCTTTATCCTAACATACAATATGATGTATGTATGTGTTTAAGTATAGGAAAGCTCAACTAGCTAGCTTGGATCCACTGCTAGGTTATGTTAGGCTTGTTGGTGAAAACAATCCTTATTGTGCCATAGCTTCGTTGAATAAAGGAGAGCTATGAGATTTGTGATAGTCAACTTCGGGTTGACGAGCGATGGAGGCTTCCTATACGTTTGTAATTTTTAGCTAGGATGAACTAGCCATGAGCATGATATGAATTGTGGTAATTGGTTAAATGTATTATAATAATATTATGCATATTTACTTGTTAAGCATTTTCGCTTACATGATATAGTTGATGTTTCCTTGTAGGTTCCAGCATAGCCGACAAAGGTAAAAACAAAGTTTGAGGATGGGTCACATGGAAGTAGGAGCTTACACAATTTCATGTAGAAGATCAGTAAGCTCTTAGATCATGCTCGAAATTAAGTTGGAAGCCCTCTAAATGTTGTTAATGTGTTTTTGGTAAAAATGGTTTAATGGTGTCAAGACAAGTTTATGTTAGTTTTAATGGTTTGATAGTCTTTGGACAAGTTATGTTGTAATGGGTCATTTGAGGAAATGTTTGGGTTAATCCCCATAACAATGGTTTCATTCCTCTGTGTTGTGTATGAGTCTTAAACAAACTAGTGTCACGTATGTAGTATTTACCAAGTTGGTTTTATGTCAAAATGATGGTATAATTACTTGGGTTTTAATAGGTATGAATCAAAATAAGTTTTCTAGAAAATGTTTGTAGGAAACACCTTAACTGCCGGCTAAAAACCTTAGCCGCCAGCTAAGGATGTTTCTGGGGGGCCTTAGTCGCCGGTTAGGTCCTTAGTCGCTGGCTAAGGAGTTTTTTGGGGGGCCTTAGCCGTCGGCTAAGGACTTAGCCGCCGGCTAAGGGGCTGCAGTCCCCTCTGATTTTTGTTATTTTATTTTCTTCGTATATCATGAACCGTAATGGGTTAGGGGTCGTTCTTTATACCATTAGAAAGGTAAATGAGTCCTTTATAATAAAATTATACTTTTAAAACTAAAGTCATAATATAATTTTAAAATGATATGATGCAAGAGTTAAGGGTCATTAACGGAACTTTTCCGTGTCTTAAAAAATTTACTTGAGTCAAGGGCGTTTCAACTTGGTATCATAGCTTTGGTCTAAGAGAACTCGAATTATACTTTAGGATTTCCTAGACTTAGACCTTGTTTAGATGCTTAGTGTTGGTGCAAGTATAAATATTAAACATAGTATGCTTTAGACTTATGGCAGTTTATGCATGTAGGTGGTATTTACTTAAGAGTAGAAGTTTGTTGTAAGTGTATTGTTTTAAGGATGTTGAGGATATATATTTTAAGTATTTTCATAACTACGCTTGACCACCGTAATGATGAAAATATGGTACATATGTGAACTCGAGGTCATTAAAACTATACAAGGACGACAAATTTAGGGTGATGCAGTATGAAAGATATTGTAGTTAACATTGTACATTGATTGATATTTATAATTGTGTTTAATAAATTCAAAAACTTGTAAATTTCAATGAAAAGATGGGATGGCTACTGCACGTAATAAAGAAGTCATAAAGGCGATGGCTTCTCGTCAAGGTGCAAAAATGACTAGAGATCTGAATAGTAGCGAGAATGATAAATCTTTATTTAATCTCAAAAAATCTAATTATAGAGGATTCTTAAGGGAAGAATTATAAGCCGCGGATCCTTTGACTACAATCAAGGTAGATAAGACTATTAAAAAACTTATTTCGTACTCTATCAACCGAGCAACTGAGAATAGACGAGAATTTATTCGAAAAGAATTTGAAGGTTTTAATGAGAATGGCATATTAGTGGTAGAGACAAATATGAACTAAGAACTAAGAAAAAAATAAGGTTACTTATTGTGATTTTAAAGCATATGCTCCACCCATATTTACGGGTATCTTTAACCTGTTAATTAGCACTAAATGGATTACTAGCATTGAGAGAATTTTTCACACTAGTCAATGTGAGGAAGAAGACAAGGTTATTTTGCCTTAAATTTTCTTGGTGAGTACGCTAACATATGGTGGAAAGGCAAGATCATGGAAAATGGTAAAGCGTGGATAGAAACTTGTTCATGGGAGGAGTTCAAAGAATTGTTCATAAAGGAGTTTGCACCGACAAAATTAAATAGGAAGATAGAAGAGAATATGGAACTAAAGAGGGAGTATGAATATAAGAATTCGAATGTGAAGAAACCAAAATATGATATCGGAAAGAACAGTACGAGAAAACCATTGATGAATCCATGTACCAAATGTCATAAATTCCATTATGGTGAATGTAGGTTGAAAATGAAAGGATGCTTTCAATGTAGTAATCTTGATCATGCAAGCAAAGATTGCATCGAACCGACGATTATTTGTTATGGGTATGTTGAAGTGGGGCATAAAGTAAGCAAATGTCCGAATGTTATACAAGCAAAACCATTGAGGTCGGTGAGAATAGAAGAAGAGGGAGAAAAGAAGTGACACCCGATGTTTCCCTAGGCATAATTCTTTTCAATTTTATGATTTTTGTGTTTTAGTGTAATTTATATGCTAGCGAATCCCTTGCATCTAATAGTTTTTAGAGAAAAACTGTCAACTTCATTTAGATAAACTTTAAAATCTTTAAGAGGTCGAAATAACCGATAGCTAAACCGGTGTTGTGTATAGAGTATAACTCAATATTTCTTTAGGAATATACGATGAAACGTTGCGTAGCAACACACAGACCAAGCATGATTTGAGATATGCCGATATATGTAAAATGACCTAACTAGGATTGAAAGGTTGTAGAAGCATTGTGTCACATGAAGTAAGTTTGAAGAGTGAAATAGCTTAAATGCAAAATTTGAAGTACGACACAATTTAATAGAATCGAGTATATGATAAACTAGGAGTTGAGTATGAATGATAGTGCGTGAGGAAGAGGCATGAGTATTGATAAATAGTATAAATAAATAATAAGAATCATGTAAGAAAAACCTTATATGATTATTGACTAAAAATCTAGTGAGGGCATTGATCTTTAGATCAACAGTAACTTAGCTTTGAAATTAAGGAATTAATCATGAGTATAGCATGAATCATATTATAGATCATATTATGTATTTTGAATACTTATATTAAGACATAAGGACTTAGACATAGAAACATAATTGAGTATTTAAGACTTGTTAAAATAGATACATGTTTACAAGGCGAGTTTTGGTCTAATGGCATTAGACAAACCAAGATGGGTGTATAATTGTAATAATAAAAAATGGTAACAATAAGATCAAATATGAGACCCGAGGATAGTAAGGAATTAAGTTTAAATAAAAGATGTGGTGAAATGAACCAATTTTTGTTTGGTTATATGTGTAAGGAATCGGCTAGACTAGTGGACATTGTGTGCTTGAAGTTAAATATGTGACCAAACAAACTGAAGTATATATATACATTAGTAAGTAAATTAATTATGATATGAGACTATATTGATTATTAAGTATTTGAATAGCATGAAATAGAAGACTTAGAAATGGGTAGAAACTATACTAGTTAAGCTCTAGTAAAGGTGATTTTTTGGTTTAGTCATGGGACCAATCAGGGTATGTGAATGATTATGACTTGTTATGTTGCGTTAGTATGATTAGTGTGGTTAATATGCTTTGTTGCACGTAATGATGGTTAATATGATGTGTACGAAAATTATTGTACGGAAGGTTAAATGTTTACAAATCAAAATAAAAATTTAAAGAATGGGGATTTTGGTTATTGAAAGCCTCACGGGTAAATGTGATAAGAGTATATAGTACATATTAAGATTTAAGAAATGGAGACTTTACAAAGACATGGTCTTATGATTAGTAGAGACTAAGTGGGAGTAAGTTGAAGTTGATGAATAAACCATGAATAAATGATATTAACATCATCATCATCCTTGATTTTGATGTGAAGTAAGTAAAGAAGATTTAGAGAGTAAGCAACATAATTTAATAAGGATGTCTGAAAATAAGTTTTGAGATAGAATGATCCCTTGTACAAGAAGGGCTAGAGAAACAACGATGAAAGAGTGAATGGTCAAATCTTCCTAAGTCGTGAAAGGAAGTAAATACTCGAGTTTAGTTAAGCTAATATAGTTATTATTAAGCAATTTCATAAGTGATGATTTGGTATGTTTTGATGAGATAGTTATGAAATAGTAACTAATTGTAAGTCATGTATAATAAATGTGTTAAGTAAGAAGTACATTATGAAAATTAATTATGATTTGATAATGGCTAAAGCTAAATAGAATTATGATAGAGGTGGTGTCATGAATTAATGTGAAAAATATTATCCTTGTGTACTAGGCATGTGAATTAAAATTTATAATGGTTAGTAAAATGCATGTAATGAGAAAACAAGTGTGAAGTATTTTGCCTTTATAAATTGTGAAGTATGTGAATACTCGAGTATTAAGTATAAACGAAATAGAAAAGTGAAAATATTAAATGTTACATTCAAGTTTGAAGCAAATGTGTGACATAAGATGATGAAACATAAAACTATATATTTTAACAGTAAATGATAAGGACTCTTTCAAGGTAGTCGGTAATGATTGCTATAGTGCTAAAGAGATTAAGTATGACGTTTATATATACTAATAGTAAAATTATAAATGGTGAAGTGTATGTGAAAAGCTTATGAGATGTGAGAATAGCTTAATGTACTATCGATTTGTATAACGTGAAATAAGTAGAGACGAATAGTCAATACGTTATATTGTGGAGTTGATATATAAATAGCTTAAAATGATACATGCATTGGAAGATATATTAAGGATATGAGTTCTATAATTGGGAAGTCTTGGTTTGGGCCCTTTAACTTGGTAGAGTTTTCGTATTATGATAATTATGATGCAAGCATAAATATGCTACTATACGAAATGTTATACGGAGAAAGTTGTAAGACATTGTCTAATGGAATAAGGTTAGAAGAGAAAACTAGTAAGCATCGATATAATCTTAGTTATGACTAATAATTATTTAATGAATGGAATAAGTTTAATCATATTGGATAATGTGAGAAAACTAGTAAGCATCGATATAATCTTAGTTATGACTAATAATTATTTAATGAATGGAATAAGTTTAATCATATTGGATAATGTGGAGATTAGACCAGGTTTAATTTAGTAGGGAGAAACAAAAATAAACTTAGAAAAAAAATGAGGCATCGTAAGGTTCTAGTATAAGATGAGAAATGAAAAAGGTATTGATGAGGAAAATATCCACATTTGTTTCAAGAGTAGATTTCGGGGATGAAATCCCGTTAAGGGGGGAGAATTGTTACACCCCGAAACCTAATAACGTACTTCTATATAGTAAAGTATTATTTTTAAGTTCATTATTTTTATATGTATTAGCTTAATATAGTGTTTGGTTTACCATTTATGAATAAAAGGGTTAAGTTATAAGTTATATTAACAAAATGTCAAAATATTAAAAGTGTAGTAGCCAAATTATGGAAAATGGAACTATTGTCACACCCCCAAACAGGGTCCCGTCGGAATAGGTAATCCGAGGGCGTGACGTCATAATATACATCACACAAAGTACAAAAAACGACATCTAAGGGTACGTTTTGAAAATTCAACATCGTTGCATTAAATAAAAATAGTTAAAGTTTACATCATTTCAAATGGTTCAAGATAATATGCGGAAGCGTAAATTGAGTTTGGAAATTGACAACGATGTTTAAACAGTAGATAATAAATCTTTGAAAATCGGGCCACGCAAGAAGACAACACATAGCACGTCAAAGACATCCAGCTAAGCACCTGAGAAAAACATGCTTAAAAACGTCAACATAAAGTTGATGAATTCATAGGTTTAAGTAAAGTATTTACGAGAATAAAAAACGTTTAGTGGATACTGCTTCACTCGCAGTATTATGAAAAGTGTTTAGTAATTGAAAATGTTCCACAAAAGTAGTGTGGACCACATGATTTCAAAACGCATGACTATTGTAACACATACAATATCCGTCAAAAGTATTTACGTTGCGCTAAGCTCGTGACACTGAGGCTACGATAGTTTGTACGCCAATCAATTTCAGACATAATAAGATAGTAATTAAGTGCCCAAGTGAATGCTAACCCGAAACATCCAAATTCTGACATGGTATACGTTCGTTAGTTCGGCTCTCAAACTAGTAAGCGCTACTTACCCGAACGGGGAGGTCATCCCAAATAGATCTATTTATAACACTCGCACTTACACAAGGTAATTAACGATTCATGATAGTGGGGGCATGGTAGGTTATCGCTACTTAGGCAACACATAAACATGCAAGTGTAAAGTAGAATACTTGTGTCCATAATAAAATTAATCCACGTTTTCCTAAAAGCTTAAAGTACTTATATCCATAAGTAAAATGAATATGAAATCAATCATGTAAACGAGTTTGTAAACGAGCATGTTTCTAACCCTAAAAGTTGTAAAGTAAAATAGTAAAAAGTGGGTTAGGAACTCACCTTTAGCAAACGGTAAGATAGTAATTCAACGAAGAGAATAATGCAACCGAATGACTCTAACCGCGGCCTAATTAAAAGACGCGCTTTAGGAACGAGAAATAAATAACGAAACGTCGTATATCGAGTAAATAAATAACTCGAATACGGTCGTATATGAAGCTTATAAAGAATATAGACATCCATATGTGTTAGTGCCGTTGAGTTTAATTAGCATAAAGGTGACATTAAGAACTGTATAGGTTTATGGTTACGTTACGACAACTTTGTTACGACATAAAGTTTTCATTTTTGAAAAGTCGGGTACTATGTTTTAGAAGTCTTCTTATTTTAGGTAAGTCTTAGATTTTCCGGAAGTTAACATTGTCGCTCATTTATGCACTAGTGTCCATAAATATTTTGAACGCACTGAACGGAACCTAACGCATACGTTTTACGTAGTATCTCTCGCTAATATATACTAATATCACTATTTTTTAGTATTGTGTTGACAATTTCATAATATCAATTTTTGGAAAAATATTCAAAACATTCGTAAATAATATATAAATGTTTACGTTATTTTTTTCTAGGTTTTCGTCGCTTAACGGACTCTAATTCACACTATCAAGTTTATTATTTAAAATTTAAGTCTTTAAAGTGACTCGACGCAAAAGTATTAGTTTAACCTTTCTCGTCTATGACTTTTTAGCCTAAAATACATCGCGAAGGCCATGTTAAAACAATATTATTTCGGGTTACAACTTCCATGCTTTTACTAGAAAAGACGATTCAGATTCTCGAAAAACCCTATTTTGGCCTGTTGATCTGGATCGTTGACAAAAACAGTTTGCCAAAATATTCCACGTTTATTTGAAATCATTTATCCTTCGTTATTAGGCCGATTTTGCTTTCTATATATCAAAATACGATCAGGGAAAATATTAAAGCTAACATATTTTTTGGGTTTTAGAGCATCTTAGAAACCCCCCCATTTTGAAACACTCGTCTTGATGTGTCTTTGCATCAGTTAATTCGGACAAATTTGGTATTTTCAAAAAAAGCCATCAAAATTCAACCACGAATTCACAATAGTGGCCTAATCTAGCCTAATTCTCTTATTTCACAACTTAACAAACAACATCCATTTCATTTTCATTTCTATCTAAATCCCAATGCCATTGAATCACCAACAACACTTTTATCGCTTAATTTATCTTTACGACCTAAATGTACAATAAAATGCACGGAATAAATATAAAGTTCCAAACTTTGCAATAATCGTACAACTTTGTTTATTAGATGATTTTTGTTGTAAAAAGGCGAGCACAAATAGGGGTGATGTTTAAAAAGGAAAAGATAACGGTGCGCGACGAATAGTATAGAAAATTAATATTAACGGAGATGGTGATGATACTTACACGTAGTGAGTAGATGGTGAAGAAAAGCTCAAGTCTTTAACCCGAATATGTGTATATACAACCTGAATCAAAGAGGTAATAACCCAAACAATCTTGGAAATGAACCCCGATCAATAAAGTACAACCAAAACTTGAACAAGAAATCAAAAACACCACAAGTGTGTGTGTGTGTGTTTAGTGGCGTCGGCCAAGAGAGAAAAGGAGAAGAGATGAGATAATTTTTATGTGTGTGTGTTGTTTAGATAAATGAAATGAAATTGGTGAGTTGTATGCTTAATATTTAAGCAAAATGGGTATCCTATGCTTGGGACCATTTAGAGACAAGGATGAGAAAAACATAGAGGTGTGTCTTGTACCATTGAATCAATTAAAAAAATGTGGTGTGTGTGTTGGTTTGGACGACACGTTTCAAAGGAAAGGAGGGGACCATCATTTTTAAATTTTGAATCCTAAGTTAACATAATATCTATATATTTATTTAGGCAATATGCATGTGCATGAATGTGCAAGTAAAATGACTAGGTAACATAAACGTAATCCCAAAAAAAACTGAAAACGCGAAATCTTTCGGAAATAAAATAAAATAATTTAAATATATACTCGTTAAGTAGAAACGCGTTAGTCGTTAAAAGACTACGTTAAATAGAAAGACGGAACGCATCCGGTTTCGTTTTCTCAGTTTTACGCGGGACAACTTCTCGGTTTTACGTCAAATTGACACGTAACTTATAAAAGTTAAATTAATTCATGTAAAAGTTAAGATAATGACCCGGAAATTTACGGAGTGTTACAATTATAAGGACCACTTTTGCCATAAAATCAAATTAATCACAGGATTTGGATAAGTACCCACCTCTTAACCATTTTGGAGTTTCCAGAAAATTATAAAGACGGGTGTTGGTGTCGACTTCATCAAGGAAAAAGAGAGGGAAGAGCACAAATATTCTAAGCATCAAATTATTAAAGAAAAGTGATTAAGAAGTATAGACAATCAATCTTATAAGCCCTAATTATCATTATCTTCAAGTAAGTGTTAATCTCCACTTTTTAATTTAGGGTTCTTAAGTTGAAATTAGGGAAAAATCTTGGTATGATGTTCCTTTGAGTAGTGTTTGGATTTTATGCTAAGAATAAATTGATTATTTATATAAGAACCAAGTAAGGAAGGGATTGTCAATTGCAAGTAGAAATTAATTAAAAGTGTAAGGTAAGTAAATTGGTAATAATGTTAATTATAATGCTTTATCCTAATATGTGTATGATGTATGTATGTGTTTAAGTATCGGAAAGCTCAACTAGCTAGCTTGGATCCATTACTAGGTTATGTTAGGCTTGTTAGTGAAAACAAGCCTTATTGTGTCATAGCTTCGTTGAATAAAGGAGAGCTATGAGATTTGTGATAGTTAACGTCGAGTTGACGAGTGGTAAGAGTAGAGGCTTCCTATACGTTTGTAATTTTTAGCTAGGATGAACTAGCCATAAGCATGATATGAATTGTGGTAATTGGTTAAATATACTAAATAATATTATGCCTATTTACTTATTAAGCGTTTTCGCTTACATGATATAGTTTATGTTTCTTTGTAGGTTCCGGCATAGTCGATAAAGGTAAAAACAAAGTTTGAGGATGGGTCACGTGGAAGTAGGAGCTTACACAATTTTATGTAAAAGATTAGTAAGCTCTTGGATCATGCTCGGAATTAAGTTGGAAGGCCTCTAAATGTTGTTAATGTGTTTTGGTAAAAATGTTTTAATGGTGTCAAGACAAGTTTATGTTAGTTTTAATGGTTTGATAGTCTTTGGACAAGTTATGTTGTAATGGGTCGTTTGAGGAAATGTTTGGGTTAATCCCCATAACAATGGTTTCATTCCTCTATGTTTTGTATGAGTCTTAAACAAACTAGTGTCACGTATGTAGTATTTACCAAGTTGGTTTTATGTCAAAATGATGGTATTATTACTTGGGTTTTAATGGGTATGAATCAAAATAAGTTTTTCGGAAAAAGTATGCAGGAAACACCTTAACCGCCGGCTAAAAACCTTAGCCGTCGGCTAAGGATGTTTTTGGGGGGCCTTAGCCGCCGGATAAGGAGTTTTATGGGGGACCTTAGCTACTGGCTAAGGACTTAGCCGCCGGTTAAGGGGTTGCAGTCCCCTTTGATTTTTGTTATTTTGTTTTCTTCGTATATCATGAACCGTAATGGGTTAGGGGTCGTTCTTTATACCGTTAGAAAGGTAATTGAGTCCTTTATAATAAAATTATCTTTTATAACTAGAGTCATAATTGATATGATGCAAAAGTCAAGGGTCATTAACGGAACTTTTTCGTGTCTTAAAAATTTCTTTTTTACTTGAGTCAAGTGCGTTTCAATAACCACCTTTTGACTTGAGAATCGTCGTGAATTAATAGGTTGTTGGGTATTTGATCGTAACTGTGGAAACTAGAAGGAGGGTTGAATAGTTTACCGGTTAATTGGCGTTTTAAAATTTCGCTTCTAAAATTGTTAGATTCGAGTATATGTTCGATCAATCAACAATTTGAACCAAGAATATATCTAACTAATCACAATCACAATATTAACAATAAATAAAAAACGTAAACAATATAAAGAAAGTAAAGGATAGAACGATCAAACCAAGACACCAAGATTTATAGTGGTTCGGCTACGAAGCTCATCTTCGCCCTACTCCACTCCCCGAGTATTCGACTCGATATTTCACTATGTCAACAAGCTCCCTTTAGGCGGAGAAAACCGTTTACACGTCGCTTACTTAGTTTTCCGACACTAAGCTAAATGTCGAGTTCTAATCTTAGCTAGAACCAATCTACAACTTCACCAATATATTTCAAGGACTAAAATACTAACCGACACACGATCAACACAATCGGATTTATACACTATCCCATTTTACACACAAACACAAGATCAAGAATATAGAGGTTTCGATCTTAGAAGAAGATAGAAGAAACATTATTTAGAAGCATTGAAAATGTTTTAAGGATGAGATGGAGAATGTGATGCAATGGCAGAAGTAAGAAGATACTAAAGGTGAGTAAACATTAAATTCATCTCATTTCTAAAAGAAAAAAATGATATTTTGGTTGAGAAAACAACAAAGACAGTTTACACCATGATAGTCAAACATGTTAAAATAAATTAGATGACCCATGATAGATGGTGGTGAAGGTGGTGAAGGGGTATCAAGAATGTGATCAAGATGAGTGATTGGTGACAAGGAGAGAGTGATATCCAATGAAGGATGACTTTGAAGTGGAAGTAGATTTGAAGGTCTTAAAGGAGCATCCATTATGTCATCAAGAAAAGGATTAGATGGTTGAGGAGAGGGTGTGTCATTTGAAAAAAGAGGTGAAGATTGAGGTTTTGACTCAAATGAGGAAGAGGTAGTGCCAAATGTAGATGATGTATCTTTGGTTGATGGAGTTTTTGATGGTGCATTTGGTGGAGATAGAGATGAGGATTTTGTTATAGGAGAAGGTGTGGTAGTGTCATCATCTTCACTTGTTAAATCCATAAATAGTTTTCTAGGTGGGATGATGGTAAGTTTGATTTTCTTAGAGGGATTAGAGGAGGAGGCTTGGGTGGAAGCCATTGAAGTAGAAGAAAAATGAATAAGATGATGGTGAAGATGGTGAATAGTATAGTAGATGTGATTATTTAACTAGGATGAGTGTGATTAATGAGGTAAAGCATGATAATGAAGAAAAGAGATTCCAAGAATGGTTTAGCAAAATGCAGAAAGATAGCTGGGCCTAGGAATGGAGATAGTCAACTACACAAAAAATAGGAGAAACACAGTGAAAAATCTCGTGACCTCTAATGGAGGTCCCTTAAATAGAAGGGTGGTCCTATATATATTTGGGGTCGTTTGGTATTTAAGGGGACCGTTTTCTGGAGGGACGAAAACTTTTCCCATTTTTTCCAGAATTTTAAACCTGTGCAGAAAGTGTTACCCTAAGATTTTATTTTTGTAGCCAAATCTATTGCCTCAAGAATCATCTAATACTTCTAAATATTAAATTCATATGCTAGCTAATCTAAATTCTACTTAGGAAGCAATTATAGGCATGTGACTAAGAAATAGTTAAGCATGCATAATATCATAAATATAATGGAAAGCATAGTGTAGCAAGGTGCATGCAAATAAGTTTAGGATGATAAAATAGAACGATCATCCAAGGCAAATTAGAATATTACAAGACTAGATTTAAATAAAGAAGACATAACCATAATAGCATTCTAAGTACTACATAAAGCCTAGATGATTATTGAGTCATAGATAATGGCTTTGAGCAAAAGGTTGGGTGAAACATTATTTAGAAGCATTGAAAATGTTTTAAGGATGAGGTGGAGAATGTGATGCAATGGCGGAAGTAAGAAGATACTCAAGGCGAGCAAACATTAAATTCATCTCATTCCTAAGAGAAAAAATGAGATTTCGGTTGTGAAAACAACAAAGACAATTTACACCATGATAGTCAAACATGTTAAAATAAATTGAATGACCCATGATAGATGGTGGTGAAGGTGGTGAAGGGGTATCAAGAATGTGATCAAGATGAGTGATTGGTGACAAGGAGAGAGTGATATCCAATGAAGGATGACTTTGAAGTGGAAGTGGATTTGAAGGTCTTGAAGGAGCATCCAATATGTCATCAAGAAAATGATTAGATGGTTGAGGAGAGGGTGTGTCATTTGAAAAAAGAGGTGAAGATTGAGGTTTTGACTCAAATGAGGAAGAGGTAGTGCCAAATGTAGATGATGTATCTTTGGTTGATAGAGTTTTTGATGGTGCATTTGGTGGAGATGGAGATGAGGATTTTGTTATAGGAGAAGGTGTGGTAGTGTCATCATCTTCACTTGTTAAATCCATAAATAGTTTTCTAAGTAGGATGATGGTAAGTTTGATTTTCTTAGAGGGATTAGAGGAGGAGGCTTTGGTGGAAGCCATTGAAGTAGAAGAAAAATGAATAAGATGATGGTGAAGATGGTGAATAGTATAGCGGATGTGATTATTTAACTAGGATGGGTGTGATTAATGAGGTAAAGCATGATAATGAAGAAAAAAGATTCCAAGAATGGTTTAGCAAAATGCGAAAAGATAGCTGGGCCTAGGAATGGAGATAGTCAACTACACAAAAAATAGGAGAAACACAGTGAAAAATCTCGTGACCTCTGAAGGAGGTCCCTTAAATAGGAGGGTGGTCCTATATATATTTGGGGGCCGCCTGGTATTTAAGGGGACCGTTTTCTGGAGGGACGAAAACTTTTCCTATTTTTTCCAGAATTTTAAACCTGTGCAGAAAGTGTTACCCTAAGATTTTATTTTTGTAGCCAAGACTATTGCCTCAAAAATCATCTAATACTTTCAAAATTTCAAATTCAAAGGCTAGCTAATCTAAATTCTATTTAGAAAGCAATTATAGGCATACGACCAAGAAATAATTAAGCATGCATAATATCACAAATATAATTAAAAGCATAGTGTAGCAAGGTGCATGCAAATAAGTTTAGGATGATAAAATGGAATGATCATCCAAGGCATATTATGTTGCCCAAAATAAGTACTAAAAATCCTACCAAATAAGGCATAAGTTTAAGTACCAAGGCATAAGTAATGAGAAGCTAGTACCACCAAACATAAATAAGTATAAATCATAATCAAAATGTTTTTAGCAATGATCCACATTGCTTACTTCTTCTTCTTTCCCCTCAACAAATTCTTGATGCCTTTCTTGATTGACCTTATTTCACCACGTTGCTCATCTCGCAATTAGACTTGACGGTTGAGGATTTTGGTTTGACGGGTATAGAAGGCTTCCATGTTTGGGTAGATTAGAAAAGATTTGAGGAATGTCATTTGGCAATGAATTAACAAAACGAGTAGGGGAATGAGTGCTTGCATGCGAGGTCCCTTCGTTATTTCCATCATTATCATCATCGTTGAGATGAGAGGAGGATAGTTGACCGAAGGTGGGTGAGGAGGAAGTAGAAGAGCGATCTCTTCTCGTCCCATAATATTTTTGAGTCTTTCGCTCTTGTTGAGCGGTAAGAGGATACATGACACGATCACACAAGACATAACGATCATTTGACAACTCAGGACTCTTGTACATGACATACTTAAACAATCTAGTTAATAACATACCGTATGGTAGAATTAACCGAGGTTGTTTGGTGACAAACTCCATTCATTTTGCAATAAAGAATGCAAGATTATATTGCTCGGACCTAACAATACAATAGAGCATGTGACAAAGACACACGGGGACATGATCCCGGTTTCCCCTAAGTCAAAATACATTTTCCCGAATTATTTTGACCCAAGGTTTCATTACAATGACAATTTCACGAGTTAAAATTTGATTATCTTCAACATTAATGACTTTGTCATGACGGATACGAGTGACCGGACCCTCCTGTTCCTCTTGAACATAGTTTTTGATTTCATCAGGGCAAGGAGGTTTTTTTAGCAAGGAGCACCCGTTGGGACGCTAAATTGCAAGTCGTCAAGAGACCACTTGTTAGAAAAAAACATTGACCTCGAAAAGGAATACCAAGAATTTGACCAAATTCATCGAGAGTGCAAAAAAGAATTGATCTTGGATGAAAAACTCTTAACATTTGACCTTCAAGAGTGTAGTCGACACGATATTGACCATAGAACTCAATAATGAAATGAGGAACAATTTGCTCATTAGTGTTGAGAAGACAATCAAACCCAATATGCCCAAAAATGGATCTAACATAGACTAAGTCATCAAAATCTGGATAAACCACCCGACCCTCATGAATGCAACAATTTTCAAGGAATCCAAACATATGTTTTAGTGGTGCGTTATATTCGTTGGAGATTTTAGGAATATAGCTTTTAGTATTTTGGTGGTCTTCGGTATTTTTGCGAGGCATTGTTACCTAAAATAAAAAATAATACAATATTTTATAATTGTGAACTTGTATAGTTAATAAGAATTTGTGCCTAGTGTGTGGCATATGCAACAAATGTGGAGTTGCGGCTAACTCGACTCTAAAAGCAAAAACCTATGAGTTAACACAAACACTCCTTAATTCAATTTTGCTCATCTAAACATGTCGAGAATGTTCATTGATTAAATATTTTGAATGATGTCCATGAGAACATTATGCATGAATGCAAAAACATTTTTAGAGTGTATTAACAATACATTAAAACATTTTTATGGTGTTCCTAACGTGAGAAATTTCAAAAGAAAATTTGTTCATATCAAATTTTTTGACAAACACACTCAATTATGCAAATTCTATGTCTACGGGAAGCACATTAGTTATACATTGTGTTATTATAGTCCTAATTGCATACAATTAAAAGAAGAAAAAAATCCCAAATTTTGATTTTGTGTTCATCATGAATTCTAGACACGAATTAATGAGAAAATTGATGAAATAACTTATAATTGATGATCTTAATGATGTTAGGATTGATTATTGATGTTGATTTGATCTTCAATTTGAGTTTTAGATGTTGATTTTAAGATTTGATGTGTTTATGTGTGTTTTCGTCCCTGCAGTTAGAGAGAAGGGGGTGTTTGTTTTTTAGTTTAACAAAAATGGGATGACAGACATATGTCTCGGTGGGTGGTGGTCCCATATTGATATGGGGGCCGCCTGATTAAATCAGGGGGGCGCCCTTAGAAGAGGGTTTTAAACAAAAATTTTGACAAAGATTTGCGGAGGGAGTGAGGTTTTAATTTGCATTTCGCAAATTAAAAATGCTTAAAATACTTTGGATGAAGTAACTAAGTTGTCACGACACGAAATAGAACGACGACTAGAATCGAGACAAAAGAAAGAAGAGAACGATTTACGGAATGTGTTCCATCATTCCCAAACCAAGACGTAGATAGTTAAACGATTCACGTTTAAGGGGTTTAGTGAGAATGTCGGCGATATTGTCGACGGACAAGACTTTTTCGATAGAGATATGTCCTTTCTAGACATTGTCTCGAAGAAAGTGGTGATGAATTTCGATGTGTTTAGTCTGCGAGTATTGCACCGGGTTTTTGCTAAGGTCAATCGCGCCTTTATTGTCGCACATGATCGGGACGTCATCGAGTCGAATATTGTAGTCGATGAGAGCTTGTTTTATCCATAGTGCTTGTTGACATGCCTTTCCGGCACTTACGTATACGGCTTCAGTCGTGGATATAGCAAGATCGGTTTGTTTCTTCGAGAACCACGATGTTAGACAACATCCTATGAATGTACAAATACCGCTAGTGCTCTTTTGGTTTACATAATCTCCCGCATGATCAGATTCGGCATATACTACGGTTTCTATGCCGGTCCCTTTAGGACACCATAATCCTAAGTGCGTAGTGCCTTTAATGTATCGGAAGATATGCTTAACCGCTTCAAGATGAGAGGTTTTGGGATCTTCTTGGAAGCGTGCACAAAGGCAGACACTAAATATTATATCGGGCCTACTTGTCGTTAGGTAGAGTAAACTACCTATCATGCCTTGATACTTGGTACTATCTACTGACTCACACTCTTCGTCTTTCGTGAGTTTAG
>BQNB010111140.1:0-22410 GCA_026074375.1 Tanacetum coccineum
TACCTTTTTGCCTTGGTCAAGGGCATTTGGTTGAGATCTGCATTTGTGTTGTTATATATATATACTATTTTGCGAATCAACCATCGTTGTGAGGCTTCTTCGCCAAGTGAAAGGAGCTTGGTGACTAGTGTTTAACAAACTCTCGAGTAGGTGACTCAGGGAGTGGAGTAGGGCAAGGAAGGTGTCCTTGTAGCCGAACCACTATAAATACTTGTGTCCCAATGAACTCTTTCTACATTCTATCGTTTCTTTACTCTTACATCTCATACTTCTTAATTATCAAACATCAATATCTAGATCACTTCACTAAAAGTTTCAAACAAAGTGTTAAACAAGTTTTAAAAGGCCAAAAAATTTAAGAAAACTATTCAACCCCCCCCCCCCCCTCTTCTATTTTTCCACACTCTTCATCATCCAACATCATCGATTCCTTATCCAAGATTTACAAAGATCATCATTAGTCATTACATGACTAGTTTCCTTAAAATGTCAAGACGTGCTCGAGACAAGTACCACAACCCTGAAAGATGATGATATAATGAAAAATATCTTTAATTCGGGGAGATACAAAGACAAAGTCGAAATGAAAATTTTAGAGTGGATCATTTCAGAAGAAATGAAGCACACGAAGCATTATCGGATATATGCGAAGGTGTTTGGGTTAGATGTTCCTCTGACTCAGTCACAGCCAATTGAGTCTACCAAGGAACGACATAGGACACCTAGCACCCCTAGGTTACCTAACCCTAAAATGGATACAGTAGAGTCAAGTGCTCCAAAATGATCAATTATGATTTGTTTTCGTCTTCCTGAAAGGAGATCACAGTCCTTACTCAACAATCAGTGCAATTTTGATAAAGCAGATGAAATGAATTTTTCATGAAACTTACAAGGTAATCTTGTTGAAGCACAAAGTTGAGAAAGCAAGAAGGTGGGAAGAATCACCTTGGAGTCCATAGAGATGAAAGTTGGAGGAAGGATCAGAGAAGTTATTGATGATAGTTGAGAATGTTATTGATGATAGTTTACCCCCTAGGAATGATGAACCAAATATTCCCGGCACTAGGCTAGAGCCCAGGAGTGATAAGGAAAGTCCAGAGGTGGAGATCACTAATGATGAAGAGGTAGAAATTACTAATGTTGTCATACATGTGAATGTTAATGAAGAGGAGGAAGAAATAACTGATGAAGTGTATGAATTAAAGCGAAGGGAGAAAGGGAAAATTATAGAGGAGTCTAGGAGTACACCATTCCCCACACCAATTAGATCTCTTAGGATTCATACTGATCTCGTATCTTTGGATACTTAGAAACTCCAGGAATTGACGGTAACTGATACTAAAACTACACCATCATCAAGATCACCCAACACCAACTTATTAAAAACAAACCGACTTTTATCTTTGTTCAAAGCCAAACCTGCTCGTTTCAAACGATACAAGAATTTCTTTCAGGAGTTACAGGGATGTTATACATATTTGTTTGAATATCTGAAAACAAGGATTCTGTCAAGGAAGTCATTTGATACTCTTGCTGATCATCTCCAAGAAGTAATGGTCGAATCATTACCCACTATGGTAGATACGCATATTAAGGAGCAAGTTAAAAAGCAAGTTCCTGAGCAGGTTCGAGATCAAGTTCCAGTGTATGTTGCGGAAGGGCTGATTCTGGAAAGACAAAAGACTAAAGAAGAGATGGAACGGATGATTGCTAAAGCTATTTTACAAGAGCGTGGGAATATACAGGCTGAAATTTCCTTACAAATTCAGAAAGCTATTGATAATCACATTCCTTCTCAAGTTGATGCGTCCGTAAGAAGTTATATGTCTGGACATATTCTTCATGTTCATCCAGTTCAATCACAAACACCCTCTGTTCCAGAACAACAATATCAACTGTATCTTTCTATGAAAAATGATCCTCAGTTGCAGCAACAAGACATAGCAATATGGCTTGCACTTCAGATGAAGTTTGAGAGTCTTCAGGTACCACAAACTACATGTAGAACTTCTGCCATTCGCCCAAGAGATCAGGACGATCCTCATGATGATGCTCATCCTGAGGGGGAGAATCGTGCAAAGCGGCAGAAGACTTCTGAGTATGAAGCATATGTGTCTGAGGAGTCATCGTTTTGGACAGGTTCAATTCCCCAAAAAAAAAAAAAAAAAAAAAAAAAAAAAAAAAACACAAAAAAAAAAAAAAAAAAAAAAAAAAAAAAAAATGAAAATGAACAAGGTCCATCAACTTCAGGAAATCAAGAGCAAGAAGACGATTATGATTTTTGGACTGAGTCTTATGCTTCAGATGATGATGAAATACCAACGAAGCAAATGTCACAAGATATTATGGAAGAAGTATCACTGACAATTGATGAAGCAAAATTAAAGAAAATGGTTGATGAGATGTTGAGACAAAGATGTACTTCAGGAGATGAGCATCAATATCACATTGATCAGATGAAGAATTTCCTGAAAAGTGACATTGTTTGGGAAAGTAGAAAGGAAATCCTTGTTTCTTCGCATCCACGAAAGACCACACCTCTAGTTCAAAGTTGTCAGAGAGATCCTGAAGCTCCACCACTATCTCTTATAAATCAAGACCTTTTGTATCTGAAGAAAGGAAGTTCAGGGCCTGAGAAGATAGTATTGTCACTTCACAAGTTTCTTGCAATTATCTTTAATGATGATGATATCGAAGAACGAACTTCCAGATGGGTGAATAAGTATGTTAAGAAATTTAATCCTTATGCTCGAATCCTCATGCAAAGATCTTCTACATAAAGAAACAGAAAGAGCCTAAGAGAGAAAACCAAAGGACCGTGATTTATTCAAACTCAAAAGATTCCATTCAAGTTTTAAAGATCGTAATGGGATTGGATCATGAACACAAGGGTTTATCAAAGGATTGTTAGCAAGAAGAGTAATGAGTGCATAGTGTCATTAGAGCTGATTACAAGAATCTACAATATGAATGATATTGAAGGACAATGTATTTGCCTGAGTATGAATGGAAAGGTACCAGATTATGCAGAAACAGGATTGGTATGGTCTTTATCAGTATCTCATCTGAAGTTCAGTTGTATGGGAAGAGTTGCATGTATTTTCAACTTGGGAATTAAAAGTTATCAACGAAAGTTTATCTCACTGCACCAACATATCTTTCCCAGAGTGAAAAGCACAAAATGTTCTCTATCATCTAGAGCACGTGCATAAGACAATCATAAACAAGAATAACAAGAAAGAGAAAAAGGGTGATGTAGACATTCAAGAAGATTCCAAAAGTTTTGTGGATTACAACACTAAACGAGTATTAAAAAGGAATTGGAGATAAATAATGATGTTAAGTATGATTATTCAAAAGAGATATCACCAATGAAGATCGAGAAGTTGGCTATATGAAGTTGTTTGAAGAAGAGATTGAAGTAAGATAGATTGACAGTATCACATTACAGATGAGACGATGGGGAGATGTTATGTGAATGGAAGACCACTTGGACACGAAGAGAAAACGCCAGGAATATAGACCCTTAGGGGGAGATAGTTAGGTTCATGGAAAAGTGTCGATTATGTGGTTTAGTCATTTTTATTAGTCATTATGTCTTTATTTTGGTTAGAATGAAAGTAGTTCTGTAATAAGATATACTTATGCTTTTAAAAAGTAGAAATTCATAATTGCCAAAGAATAGGGACTAGAAGTGAAACATTAGAAAAATAAAGGAAGGGAAGCCTCCTTCCTTCTCCTATAAATACCCCTTCTAATCATCATTAGAAGGTGATGCCTTGTAATAAACTTTTCCTTTTTCCCTCCATTTTAATAACATTTGAAATTTAAATACTTGTCATCCTCTACTATTCTCTCTAAGCTTTCATGGTTGATTATGTATGATTCAAGATAAACAAGACCTAACATTAGGTTTGCTTGGTGACGACAAAGAATGGGACATTACCCTTGAAGAGTCAATTGTGTCAGCATCATCCGCCGAAGTGAGAACCCTTTTTGCTTAGATTCTGATATATTGTGATGTGTCAGATCCACTTAAGTTATGGAGAAAATACTGGATAGTAATGAAAGATGACATTCCAGCCAAAGTATCAGAGGCAACAGGCATCCTAATCTACCATGTTAACACTCCTGAGTTACAAGGATATATTTTATACGATTTGGAAGCAATACTAAATGGATTTGGAAAATCCGTCAAAGACTTTAGGCTGCCACCTCCTCTAGTGCGTCTGCTTAAAGATCTAAGGAATAAACTCCTTATGGAAGAGAGGAGTTACAAACGCGATCTGCTCATGCAAGATGCTGCTCATTTTGTCCCAAAACTGAACCATAATCAGAAAGAAATATATAACCTCATTATAAACGCATCTAAATAAATCGATAGGAACTATTATTTGTCTACGGTCATGGTGGAACAGGGAAAACGTTTCTTTGGAAGACAATCATAAGTTCGTTTAGGTCGCAGGGAAAAAAAAATTTGGCTGTAGCCTTATCAGGCATCGCGTCTCTACTTTTGCCAGCCGAACGGACAACTCACTCTAGGTTTAAGCTTCCACTAGACCTGACCGACGAGTCTGTTTGCCACGCCAAAAAACATAGCCAGTTAGCAAATCTCTTAATCGAAACAGATCTTATTATTTGGGATGAAGCTCCGATGAATGACAGGCGATGTTTCAAAGCACTGGACATAACACTTAGAGATCTCATGAATGCGCCTGAAATTCTTTTTGGAGGAAAAACAATTGTCTTGGGAGGTGACTTTCGGCAAACCCTGCTAGTAAAAAAAGGTGTTGCAAAAGAATAATTAATCCACGCTTCTATTGCAGAATCTTACTTATGGTTGCACTTCAAGATTTGCAAACTCAAAGAGAATATAAGACTTATGAGATCTGGTCTAGGTAATGAAGAACGAGAACGCTTCAAAAATTTTGCTAAATGGCTTCTTGACGTGGGCAACAGTGAAATAGGCGAGCCTGATGAAGACAATGATAAAGACACCTCTTGGATCACAATTCCATAACAATATTGTCTTCCCCCCGGTGAACAGGGATTGTCAGAACTTATAGATTTCATCTATGACGACACTACACTAAAGGCACCAACTACAAGTGCTCTCTAGGAGAAGGCGATAGTATGTCCAAAGAATGACACTGCAAACGTTGTCAATGCTAAGATTTTATCCACAGTTAAAAGTGCAGCGAAAACATATTTAAGCAGAGATGAAGCTATCCCAATGGGTGGAGAAACAAGTGAAACAGAACTGCTTTACCCAATGGAATACCTAAACACCATTACATTTCCCGGCTTCCCACCCCATGAATTACAGCTGAAGTTTTAGGATCACAATTATGATGACTTCAAATGTAAAACTGTTAGGTGGCTTATGAAAATGGTAAAGATGAATAGTCAAATCCCTGATGTCAAGGCTAATTGAGGCACAGATATTTCGGAAACAAAAAATCGGTTGTGATTTTTGTAAATAATGATTAAATGTTTTCTTAAAATGCTATTTCCACTAACGAACTTAAGACCCTACATTTAATTAATCTTTAAACGTTACACAGTTTTCCGTTTTTAAAACTTTGTTATGCCATGACTATAAACAAAAGTCAAGGACAGTCTCTTTCAAAAATTTGGGTGTCTTTCTTACCCAGAATCGAATGTTTGGCCAATGGTCGTTATATGTGGCTGTTGTCAAGTGAGAAAACATCTCCAAACGAGATTGAAACTTTTGGATCTAACCAAAAACAGTGAATCACACACATGTCAAAAAAAACATCAACTTATAACAGGGAATTTTTGAGAAGAAGCAGTGTAAACAACTGCATTTAGATTACCCGTTTTTATATCAAATACTGTTCCTAAGGAAAACATGTGCATTAAACGATAGTTATTCACACTATTTCTTAAGGTCACGCAGTTCTTATCATTTTGGGCACTAGTTTCTTAAAACAAATTGTAAAACAAATTATGATATAATATAATATTTTATCCTATATCTTTTTATTCTTTGCTATTTATACAAAATACTATTCAACAATGCTTAGATTATTTTAATATTATTAGTTGTATGTATTTATCCTATCTCTAAAACAAATTGAAATTTTACTTCTTACTAAGATTTATACATGTCTTATCTTAACTTTCTGTTTCCATTAACTATAATTGTTATCTGCAGGTGATCAACAAAAATGTCTGAAGCAACTATTGCATCTTTGAAATTCGGACAAGAAAACAGCGTGCTAGAAGCGAAAGTGTATCGAAAATGGATTTCCAAAAATATTCCACAGATGACACAGCTAGCGTTTTGTTGCATTCTAATAGACAGAGAGGTAAACAAAAATTATTAAAAACACCTGATTTACCATAATTATTAACATGCCATAAAAAACAAATGCTTCCTGTTTGCAAACAATGCAGTAAAACGCGAACATGGATCTCAAGAACCTCGACTATTTTGACTCGCTGCTGAAACCAAGGACAACTTACAAATCTCAAATTTTATCTATGAAAAGGAAAAGCCGTACTAGCAAATACTGGAGAATAAAATAAGTTTGAGATTCGGAAAAATAACAACTTTTAAAGTTCTAACAGGGAAAGAATCTGAATTTCACAAACATCATTTTAAGTTCACAGCATACAATCAGCTGCAATCCAAAGTTCCTTACCGTGATGAAGACTCAAAACTGATATATCCGATACTGACAAGTAACCCGCAATAAATTCATATCTCCGAAACGAGTATATAGTATCATTGTTAACACTTCTAATGAACAGATTACTTAGGATGCATATGTTCCATCAGCAATGTTAAACCCTCTGGAAATGCAAACATACGCCAGAAGTACCGGAGAAAAGTTGACATTGAGAGTCTAGTTTAAACTCTTCTACTCACTGAAACCATTTTATTTTCTCAAACTTCTTAATACACAATTGATTCACAAATACGATTACTATCATATAGTGGAAATGTTGTTGAACTCGCAATGTAGGATAAGCTGGCGAAGGAATATAAGAAAGACAAGATTGAAAAACTACCACGTCTAATTATCATTGCTGTCAGTTCCTGTCGCGTATTAAAATACAGAGGTATATTTTACCACTCTAACCAACACATTAAGATTTTTAACCGTGACGTTAACTAAAAAAGTTAAGTATACAGATGTGCAGTTAGAGACCACCCCTGCAACTTTTTATTACATAAACCCACAGACACAAAAAGCTGCGAATGCCTACACAATGTAAGTAACATCAAATACTTCAGAATTGTAATAACTAAATATATTTACACACTATACAACTAATGTACACCAATAATGCACCTCAGGTTCAAAGAAAAGTACGAATTCAACCCACCTCTTCAAGTGTGCAAATATCGTTATGTTGACCCAGAACAGGAGAAGACACGGAATAGGCAAACACTATACACCCTGCTACAACAGGACCTGACGAGCTTCAAGGTTCATAAAAAAAAATTAATGCACCGATTATAACAACCAACAACTGTAAATCTCCTATTGCAGGGAGTATGGTTCACATGTGAGGCCATGATAACGATCCTCAAACAAGATTAGATGTTGGAACTAGGCCTCATGTAGCCAGTGTAACAATAGCTTCAACAGATTACAGACGAACGCCTACACCTGTGAAGACATGGGAAACAGGGACCCGCCAAACCCAACCTTAGGTATTCTCCCAAAGAAAATTCAACTATCTAATACTCATTTTTTGATTATAAACATAAACACGTTAACAATAACAACTCATCAAAACAAATAGGTACAACTTCAAGGCTACGGTAATCGATGGAACAGCTACTGCAGAATTCACTTTTTTCACAGAAGTTGGTCAAAAGATCACAGGCCATCCTTGCTCACATCTCATGCAGAAATTCAAAGCAACAGATAAAACCCAGTTACCAATAGAAATGGTGAATACAATTAGTAAAAAACACATCTTCCAAATCCAGTTTACCCCATCCACACAAAAAGGTGTCAGACGATTCGTAGTAATGACGTCCTAGACATCAACCCAGCAGGTGAAAAAAGAAACATGGGTACGTTTTAATTTTAGATACTTCTATAGAAACTGCATTAGTATCTTTTAAAAATAGAGCCCCGAAAATGAAAGTACTAAATTGGCAACACACTCAGGTCTAATGATTAATGAATTAACCAGCAAAGACAAGGGTGTAGATACTGAATTGGCCACAAGCACAGCTCTAACAACTAAGGATTCGACAAACGAAGATAAAAGCATGCCAGGTATGTGTTATCATTTACATTCTAAAGCACCAGCATTTAATATATCGACGTTCATTCACTCTTTGAATTCTACCTAACAGAACTTTACAAGATGTGATATCATTTGTAATCTGAGGGTCACTACTTTAATACAAACAAATAAAACCATATATCATATGCAGACGAGCACTAACAAAAGCAGCAAATTACATTTATAATAATGCATAGCACAACACACTTATTAAACATATAGTAATTCTAAAAATGCACAATATAGCACATTTATTTAACACAGAATAACTTTAAAAGTGCATACACAAGAGCACATTTATTCCACTCATATTAGATACCTCGCACAATCAAAGTCTTCATCGTCTCAACTTCGTAATGAAATTGTATTTTTCATACACTCTGTTCTGAATTTCTCTAGCCATCAAAATTAGACGAGAAGCCTTTTCCATATCATCGACCTACATACCCTTTAATATCTCAATGCTTTCAATAACTTCATCAGAACTGTCATACATTTGAAGTCTTTGAAACTCTTTAATATAAGCATCTATCATCCTAACGTTCTCTCTCAGCTCATCAGATAACCTAAGATAATCATGCATTTTTTCAAAATCTTCATTACCAGCACCATCTATAGCACACATTGCCTTTTCAGAAGCATCTTCAATCTTTACAGTCTTTGTTGAGCTACCTTGATTCCAATTTCTGTTGTCTTTACTCCTAGGTGCTCTGCATTCCCTGGCAAAATGTCCCATTTTATGGCAGTTGAAACATTCTACCTTTGATTTATCATATCCAGCAGTATTGCTTCCATCAATGATGATTTTCCTTCCAGTTCTCTGATAGAACTTTCTTGCCCTCATGCTTAGTAGTGCCATATTCCACTTTAAATCCATTTCTTCCAAATCATCATCATGAAGTTGCTCAAGGTCTTCATGAACTAGTTGAGACCCTTTTGGTTGAGTGGATAGAAAGGCATATACTGTGGCATCACTAAAGCTAGCAGTACTAATTTCAGTACTGGCAGTATTAACCTTTGTGGTAGCAGTACTAACTTCAGGGTTAACAGTATTAATATTATTAGTACTGCTTGCACCTGAAGTAGTTACAAATGCCAAGTTTTTATCATCATTGCTTGCACCAGCAGATTTCTTAACCTTCTGTTCAACAATTTTAAAATTGTTGTACAAATCATCCAAACCCATAGTATCAAAATCAGGTTTGTTCATCCAAACTACCACATGTGTATCCCATTCAGAAGGTAAGCTCCTTAAAAATTTTACATTTAGATCTTCTGGAGGAGTAACCACACCCAGAATTGCCAATCTACTAACAAGCCTTTGAAGCCTGTTAAAGATAGAATCAAGTGATTCTGAGCTTGAAGCACTAAAGTTTTCATACTGTTGTTTCAACAGAGCCTTCTGTGTCTTCTTTGTTGCTTCATTCCCTCCAAATCGAGCTTTAATTGCAGCAAACATTGATTGAGCATCAACATACTGGTCGAAGGTAAGTTGATGTTCATTGGGCAGTGCCATGAGCAGTAGACTTCTTGCCTTTACATCATTCTTTTTACACGTCTTTTCTTCAATAGTAGAAGGCATAGTCATCTTTGTTGCTGTTGATGTACCAGTTTCTGATGGTGTTGTTACAGGAATAGGTACCCATGAATTCCCATTCTCTATGACCTCCCATAGAGCATAATCCTGGATCTGAAAATACTGTTTGATCCTGATCTCCCACATCTCATACTCCCCGAGTTTGAGCATGGGAAGCTTAGCCAAAGCATTGTTCTGTGTATTCTCCAACTCCATTACTTCTAGATCAAAGTTTCTCAAAGCACAGGCTCTGATACCACTTGTTGATCCCAAGCCTTGATCGATTCTTTACGTTGTAAAGTGTTTGTTACCTTGGATGAATCCAAAATAACAATGGTTGAGACTTTGTTTGTATATCAAAGTGTATGCGGAATCTACACTTTGATACTCTAGAGGTATTTATCAATGGAACAGTACCAAACAAAGAACAATGAATAAAACACAAACTGCTTCAATATTATTAAATCAATAATACGAGTACTCTTGTAGTACTAGGGTTACAACCTTGAAGCTATACGTTCTTTCTCTAAGATGTATCTCTATCTCTTAAGCGTATGTAAAACCTTAACCTAGGATCTCCTTTTATACACCACAAGGAGTCCTTTACAAGATAACTACCAAACTTTTAGGATCAATTACAATTATAATCATATACAAATCTTCCTAAAATATAAAAGATATACATTCCATATTTATCTCATTGCATCCTTATCTCCAAGTCAGCAGCTTTGACCATCAGCAGTATTAATCTTTCTTCTAGCAGTATTAACTAACACTGACAGTACTAAGTTTGTACTGGCAGTACTAACTCCATTAGTACTGTTAGTTATACCTTGGCAGTATTAACCCTTGTGAAGATTTATTCCCAACAATCCTCCCCTAAACTTGTGATTTATCTTCAAATCCCAAGTTTCTTCTGGATTAAATCTTCTTGTCTTCTGATGATGATTCTTTCAAACACTCTTCTACTTCTGCACTTGTGATCTGATGAACTTTAGTAGTTCATATGCTTGTGTACTTTCATGATCAACCTCCAATCTCTTATTCAGCATCTTTGATATCATTTCTTGACTTAGAGGATACTTCTTTTCTGTAAGCATATGTATAGCAATCCCATTTTGCATCAGCAGAATATGAACTCCACAGAAATCACATAAACTCCAACTTATCACATTATATTCATGCTGATTCTTCCATATTTCATCTTCTTCATTAGGCTCAAATAAAGTATGCAAATCTCCCCAAAGCATCAAATCATATCCTTCTGGTCTTGAAGCACTATACCTTTCTTTGACTAGCCTGTGTAAGTCCATAACATCTTGTCTATCAAAGTCTTCAAGCATCTCACTCAAAACCTTATAGTTCTTGGAACTGCCATCTCCTCTGAAGATTTGATAATACATGAAATTTTCTGTCAGAACACAAGTCTTCCAATCCATAATTGGATACTTTGTAGATAGAGATTCAACATCTTCTACAACATCTTCTCTTGGAATTATGTCTAAATATCCTTTGAGATATTCCTTCTCATCATCTTCCTCCATCTTTTGTCTCTTAACAATACTTCTTGTGCTTTTTCTTGGAAGAGATTCCTTTTTTTTGCCTCAGATTCTTTAGACACTTCTTTCATTTCCTTTTGTGTATCAACATCTTCTTCTTTAATCTTTTCAGGAGACTTTATCTTTTCACTTCCATGCTCCATAAGCTTAATGTGTTGGTTAAAATCCCAAACCTTTTCAAAAATTGGCCTAATCTCATTATAAGACATTCCCTTAAAATCACTAATCTTGTAGTTTCCCTGATTCTTTAGGCAACTGTCTTTGGTTTCATCTTTAGAGCATGATACCTTATGACTGAAGGATCATTCCAATCTATCTTCTTAGTTGACTTGGCTTCAAACATAACTCTTTGCCTTTCCTCTTCATCCCACTGTCTAGCAATTTATTCATCCCTTACAATCTGTGCCCTTTGTTCTTGCAATCTGATGGCTTCAGCAAAACTTAACCTTTCTTGTTCAATCTCTTTTTTAGACTTCTTCTTGGGCTTAGACTATGTCATTATTTCTTTTCCCTTGTCTTTTCTTGTCCTTTTCTCTTCACTCCTTCTTTTATAAGTAACAGTTCTTCCAGCAGTACTAATATTTTTCTCAGCAGTACTAACCACTGGAATACCTTTTTTTGCACCAGCAGTACTAACTTCAGCACTCCCTTTCTCACTGCTTTCTTGATCTTGAATGACTTCAGTGAGAGTCACTTATTGAATAATAGGTTCAGTTTTAGTACTTGCTTTCTCTTGAACCTCTGCATCAGATAATTTCCTCCCCTGTTTGGAAGGATCCTCCACATCATCTTCTTTTGGGGACCCAAGCCATCACAGACTTGAATCTTCCTTGTGCATCAATGTAATCCAATCTTTTCAAAGTAACTGATGCACTGATGTTTTTGGATACATGATCTACCACTCTATTCTTTGGTATCCAAATCCAACATGCTGATGCTTTAACAACATTAAACCTATTCCTCTTGACAACATTATATGCAGCCTTTGGCTTTGCAGCATTAACTGGTCTCATCCTAGTTTTCCTTAAGACTGCTTTTGGAACAAAGTTTCTTTTTGGATGAGGGTAAGACATTCTATGAGAATTATGATGATTTACCCTTCTAGCATTGTTCCATATAGGTTTTTTTTACCTTCCTTTTACAATCTTTTATCAGATGGTTAAAGCTTCCACAAGCAAAACAAGCTTTATTGTTCATCACAAAATCATTCCCTAGTTGAAGGGACTTCTGATTATTCCAGTTCCTCTGATTCCCCTTAGGCCTTTATGACCTGTACATTTCTACATACTATACAGTTGGTTTCCTAGACTTTTCAATATTATTAACTTTAGAGACACTAGGACAACCAGTTTCTTTTATAAAGCTAATCATGGGTTTTGATAAAACATTACCAACTGATCCTCTTTGTAGGTCCTAGGTTTAGGATCTGACTAGCCTTTGTAAGACGATAGATAACTTGGATAAATCCAAAATTTCCTATTGGTAGCTAAACAGATAACAGCAGTTGCAATGTTACTACTAAACTGCTCCCAAGCAGTCTTCTTTGGGCTAAGACAATGAAGAAAATTATGGATAAGAAACCTCCATTGAGGTTGAAAAAGCACCCTTTTGAACGAAGTTACCTTATCTGAATCTGTGTGATAGCCCATGATGCCAACTGCTCAAAAATCTCTGAGTTGGATATAGAATTAGATTACCACATGATCAAGACCAACTTGATGATGTCTCTTAAAGAGGCTTCAGTGTTAGTCTTTGAGTGACATCAATGGTAGCAGTAATCGGACTTCTCCATATCACTCATATTAAGCTTCAGCAACCTCCAAAATTGTTTATAAAAGAGAATATAAACACTGACTTCTTTTGTGAGTGCAAGCAAATGTGACATTCGATTTAGGAAATCGGATGACATTTGATGAAACCTTTTCACTTCCTGTAATTTCTATATAAAAAAAAAACGCTACCATTTGTGCTTGTCACAAAATTACTAAATTTGTCCATGAATAAAAGTGTGAGTAATTCGTGTATGGGATAATGTCGTTTATGAAAGAATGAAGGCTAGTAAAAATTAATTGAATTTATATATAAAAACCTAGAATATGGTTTGGACCGAACTTAAAGAAATTTGAGTTTATCGTGATTAAATCAAACGTATATATAGAAAGATCACGAAAGTCCAATTGAGTCCCACACCCTATATCATCAGGTATTTTGGCGGAAAATATCAAACGGCTCTAATTAATTAAATGAAAAATTCTGTTAGGCGCTCAAACATACAAACGGGGTCATGGCCAGCATAGACCGAAACAGGAGGCTAGGAGATAGGTACACGTGGGAAACAGATGAGAAGTGGCGCGTTAGTGCATTATATACTATACGGAGCTAGCCGCAGCGGGGGGGGCTCTCCGCGAAAGAGCAGGGTGGGTACCGAATCTTGAGGGTCGCGAAGCAATTATGCATCGAGTTTCGGAGCATCTCTCACACTGTATGTATGAAGTTATTCGACAGGCGTCTTTTTCTAACTCCTTATCGGTGACGTGAGTGGGCTGCTGTTTGCTGTCGTACACGGATGTTGAATTCTCGTGCACGTCAAGGTTCAAATATGTTAAGACGTACAATTTGATTTTTGCACCTGAGTCTGTGTTGTTTATCATCACGGACCGCGACGCGGTGGGCTTGATGCATGTCTCATATGTTGGGGTTACGGCGTGCTACTGAGGCGATACTGGGCGCGCTCGTTCAGATTTCAATCGCGAAGTCTTAGGACGAGTGCTCACGTCTTAGGATATCTGGTACTACTACATATGTTTGAACAGCAGGGTTGGTGGGGTAATATACGGCAACTGGCTTCCGCGGTGCACCGTTTTTGGGGAGCGGAATCTAGGTCGTGTCACAGGGGGCGAGTTGGTTTGAGGGAGTTACACGGCGTGCGTAGATGCCGATGCACGCATTGGGGCTTCTTAATCATAGCAGGGCGTTGCTCCATATAAGTTTTGAGTAACTTAGTAACATCTACTCGATAGACGGTTCGATGTGTAGAGACTCGTGCGACTTTACATATGTGGAGCTCAGAGGAGAGCTAGGGTAGTAGAGGTGTAGTCGGGACTGGTGGGTGTAGCAGAGTTGTGTCTTTAGGATGTATATCTCTACATGGTAAGGCGTATTGAAACAGGTGAACTGATTCCTTGTCCATTTGTGTGTGGTGTTTTAAAACCTAACACTATTAAGGAACAAACAAAATTCCCCCCCTTAAATAATGCATCATAAGTAACCAATTACACACTTCAGATGCTTATCTCTTAAATGAGTTAGCCTCAAACCAAAGACAAACATAATCTAACCATTTTTCTTGTTTTAGCAGTATTAAATGTTACTAATAGGATTAACAGTGAGACATAGAAATAACTAGCAGTACTAACTATACTAAATGGGGGGGGACATTTTTATAAACAGTTTTAAATATAACAGCAGTACTAATTATTAACTAGCATATATTTTACATAGACCTAACATACTAACATTTAACAAACTTTACAAAAACAAACAAGAGATATGGGCATTAGGATTTAGCATTCCAATACTTGGACCACGTACTGAAATTTTCGTCTACCAGCATCAAAACCTTTTGTAAGAAGAGCTGCTACAATTATGTTCAGTGTCAATCTAGCCATTTCGAATTAACTTTTAGCATTGGCATCTCAATAAAATGATGCCTAATCTCTATTATGATTTTGTTTTTCGAATGTGAACAAGATTTCATTATGCAGATATTACTATTAATGTCAATATAAATAACATATTCATGAAATTAACCCATAGGCCAGTAGTTGGTTTTGTATCCCGAGACCTTCTACAGCAACTTGCGCAGCCACATATTCAGCCTCATAGTATAAAAAAAAATAAAAAAAAAAAAAAAAAAGTGGCAACCATCATTGTTTCTTGCCTGCCAAGAGAATCAGCCTATTTCCTAAAAACTGACAACCTCCAGGGTTTGACCTTCTTTATCTGTGTATGCTCTAGCATAGTCACCATTCAGTGTAAGCAACAAATTCCAAAAAGAATCCTTAGATACCGAAAGTCCAAAAGATGGTTTCCTTAAGGTACTCTAAAGATTCCTCTTGAAAGCTAAGAAGATGGGATGTCTTTGTGAGAAACCTGAAACCTTGCACATCACAGACTGCAAACTATGATAACTGGCCTGGATGATGTAAGGTACATCAAAGATACTATCACAGAACTGTAGAGATTTTCATCAACATCTGCACATCTCCATCTTGAACCAAAGGCTTTTCCAAATCTGTTGGAGTAAGGCAGACTTCACATCTGTGTAGTTGTACTTTCTCAAAATCTCATGGACAATAAATGATATTTATATTATTTCTTAAATTAGTTCTATATTATAAATTAATGTTATAAATTTTTAAAAAATAAAAACAATATATTTAGAATTATCACATTTACTAAATTAATATAAATTTAATTCGAAATAAAAATTTTAAAATAATGTTCATTTATATATATATTTATAAATAATATAGTTTTTAAATTAATTTTATATTATACATTTAAAGAAATATTTTTATAATTAAAAAATAAAAATATTTATCTTGACTGATAAAAATGCCTTTCTTTTTATGTTGGACCTGTAAACCTAAAAAGAAGGTAAGTTCTCCCATAGAACTTATTTGAAACTTATCCTTCATAAGCTTCTCAAACTCATCACATAACTTCTTCTTTGTAGATCCAAAGATGATGTCATCCACATATATTTGAAAAAGCAAGATATGTCCCTTTTGTCTCTTAATGAATAATGTTTGGTCAATCTTTCCTCTTTGAAAACCATTGCACAAAAGATAATTGGATAAAGTGTCATACCAAGCTCTTGGTGCTTGATGCAGTCCATATAATGCTTTCACTACCTTATAGACTTTATTAGGATGATCAGGATCTTCAAAACCTAGAGGTTGATATACATAGACCTCCTCTTCAATCCTGACCATACAGGAAAACACTTTTACATCCAATTGGTAGACCATAAATCCCCAAATAAGAAGCAAAGCACAGGAACATTCTTAGGCTCAATTCTAGCCACAGAGCAAAGACTTCATCATAGTCTAAAGCCCTATCTTGAGTATGTCCCTTGAGCAACAAGTCTTGCTTTGTTTATGATGACAATTCCCCTATCATCTTTCTTGTTTCTGTATACCCACTTTGTATCAATTGCTCTATGACCTTTAGGTAAATCCACAAGAATCCAGACCTTTTGTAGTTTGAACTATAGGAGTTCCTCCTGCATTGCTTCTACCTATGCTGGATAACAACGAGCTTTAAAACCCATTTTTGGTTCTTCCTGAGAGAGGAAAACACAAACAAAAAGACATGTAAGAAGGTCTTGATGGATACTTCCCCTTCATATATAGCACTAAGAAAACCTTGTTTTAAAGTAAGAAGGTTTTCATCTTCTTGTTTGAACAGATGATTGGCACATCCATCAATCAACATGTATTACTTGGGTATCTTTATGATTCTTGCGTGAGGAGTGGTAGATAACCAGCATAGATGTGGGAATGTTTCCCAATTCAATGTATATGGTCCTCCACTGTGTGTCATCAGATGCAGGACTAGGTCCTACCAAAGTCTCAGGAGTAGCGTATTAACTCAGGGTGAGTGTACTAACTTCTCTAGCAACCAGTATTAATTTCTGGTTCTAACAGTATTAAACTTGTTGATCATCCAGTACCATTATCTTAAGACTGCTAATCACCTGAACTTTTACCTTTTAGCATCATTCTCATCATGTAACTCATCTTTATCTTCTATTTGAGCATCAGCAACAGTTCTTGGTGCAGCATCACCAAAATATGAAGCATCCTTCCAAATTGGCATTACAATGCAATCTTGATTATCTTGATCTTGTTGAGAAGATGTACTAAGATCCTCTGAAACTCCTTGTAATACCTGCAAAGTCATATAAAAAGTTTCCTGCAACCCTGGAAGCAAATTCCTTGATTGGTTAAGAAGTTCAATATCAAACAAGACCCACTTTGGACCATTTCCTCTATCATCGCTTCTTCTCTAAAACCCAAATGTAAGTTTTCCTGAACTTTCTGATTCTAGTGTTGTAAACCCCTAAAAGCTTTTGTCTACTAAGAATTATCCAACAAAGAAACCTTCATCACTCTTTCATCAAACTTGCCCAAATTATCTAAGGTATGAGAATATTAACATGACTCCAGAAAGGTTGCATGAAGCCTATAGCAGTTTAAACCCTCTAAAGAGTTCATAAGAGAGTTCTTGATATGAAAGGCTTGACTATTAAGAACCCCTATTATGTACATAGCAAGCAGTAAAACCGGCTTCTGCCAAAAATGTTGGTAAGGTAACATAGAGTCAGCTAAACATTGATCTAGGCAGCCCAATGAGTGTCCTATTCTTCCTTTCAGCTACTCCATTTTGCTGAGGAGTCCAGCCTACACTATATTCTCTTTTAATACCTTTTTCCCTATAGAAATCATCCATCACTTTGTTTTTAAACTCTGTCCTATTATCACTTCTGATTATTTTTTACTTCTTATCCACTAGTTTTCCTACTTCCTTTGATAAAAAAATTTAGTATCTCACTTTTTTCCTCCTAACTGGTTTAAAAAGAAAACCCATTGACAATCTTCTATAATCATCAGTGACTACTAAGCAGAAACTTTTTATCATTAAACTACTAACAAAAGTTGGACCAAGAGTTCCATATGCGCAACATAAACAATTGCTTAGTAATGGGATTAAAGCGGCCCTTGTTTTACAAGAGGCTCTGTGTTGCCATGCCTTTAAGACATGCAACACATGTTTGGTCATTTTCAAATCTTTTTAAGGGCACATCTCTACCAGATTTTCTTCTTGTACAAGTTTTTATTTATATTCTTAAAATTTATAATTGACCAACCTTCCTATGCCTAGCTTGATTCTTCCACACAGATGCTATCCTTTGCAACTAGACCAATTTCAACTATCTTTAGAACTATGTTTTTTATAACAAAACGTACATGTTATCCTGTCTAGAATTTTAAGAGTATCTGATTTTTCATCAGGCAACTTAAAAATTAAAGATAGACAAGACATTCAGAGTCAGTAACAATAACTAGTTCTTTTTGTCACACTCTATGAGACACTAAGAGCGTTGACCTTTAACTTTGACAAAGTATACATCATCAAAATCAAGATTATCGGTTTTAATAGTACCTTTGCCAGTGATTCTGCCTCCATATGCTCCTCTTCCAAAAGTAACATAACCTCCTTCAAAATCTTTGAAATCTGAAAGATGAGCTATGTATCCAGTCATGTTGCCTTAAAGCAATCCACTAGCAACGAAATTCCTTTATCATTTAGCTGTGAATTGCCTGCACGATAAACTTATGAAGTTAGTTTTTCTTTAGGGACCCAGGCCATTATTGACTTGGATCTGCCACGTGCATCAATGATATTATATTGGTTAAAAACCGGTGAATGCACCATTTGGGTTGATGGTCTCCAAACCCAACATGCTGAAGGGGCCTTAACAACATTAAACCCCCTTGCCCTGACATATTAACAGTTAATCCAAAAAGGCCTATCAAGTATTAAGCCTTTGATAAAACACCTTTTTGTTATGGTTTTTTCTCATTTATAAAAGGGCCCGTGAACAGTTGACTGTGCTTGATTTTGAATTGTCCTTGGTCTAGCACAATGAATTGTTGATTTGGGGTGAGCAGTATAAGAAGGCCTAACAGTATTAAAAGACCTAGCAGTACTAAAAGGTCTACCAGTGTTACTAGACCTAACAGTATTAACAGGCCTTGCAGTATTAATAGATTTTAGGCCAGTCTTCATTAAGACTGCTCTTGGAGCCATATGTTTGTGTGCACTAGAATGAGAGGTTTTAGAATACTAGTCATTATCCTTCTTGTTATAATTATTTCCATTAACTATTCTTTTTCCTTTGTTGGTTGGACAGCTGTATTGAATGTGATCAAAAACTTCCACAAATAAAACATGCCTTGTTATTAAACACAAAGTTTACATCCTAACTGATTGGATTTTTACCCATTCACATTCCTTTGTTCCCCTAGTTCATTTGTGACCTGTACTTCCTCTGCATACCTAACTGTACTCTTTAACTGGTTTTTTCAGGTTTAACAAACTCTTTCTTAGTAGTAGTAGGTATAACAGTTTTCTTTTCAACCTTAGGGTTAGCTCACATCATCCTCATCATCCCTGACACCCAAACTTTCAATAAATTGGAGCATCAATTATTCGCTCTAACTTTCTTAATTTCTACTTCCTCAAACATGATTAGCAGGATAGAAAAACTGTTCTTTTCAATCTTTGTCACCTTAAGTGATGAACTTAACAAGCTAAGTTATAGTGTCAGTTATTTGATGTTGTTCCAAAGATAATCAGTATTCTTCTTAGAATTTATCTGACTACTTGTATCACAACCAATGGTAGGCTGTAACTAGAAGATCCCGAGACCATACTCATTTACTCATTTCTTTGAATTCATAAGACCTGAATGAAAGGATAAGTCAAAGGTGTTTGGTCCGCTTAAGAATCAAAGGATGATGTTAGGGACAACATATAAACCAAAACCCTTTTGTCTCTTGTCAGTTATTTGACTCCTAATAACTTTCATGTCCGTTTGCAGATTTATCAAACTTTGCAATCTAAAACACAAACCTCATTTTCTTGTTAACCTTTTCATGTTTCATCCAAGTAATCCCATCTGATATTCTTTGTGACCTACACTTCTTTTAAGTAGAGCAATTTTCTCAGAAAAAGAACTTCATGTTCTCTATATTTAACAATTTGATCTTCTAAAGTTGCTAAACCTATTTTATATGTAGCGATTAAAACCAGTACATCCTAATTTAACAAGCAAGAATCCTCAAACTATTTCTTTAGAGCTTTATAGTTTTTCGGCAACAAATTTTCGAACAAGCATTTATCATTTGTTACCTCAGAATCTGAGAAGCCATGAGAGCCAGAGTTTGCCTGAAAAAATTTTTAATTTCTTCCTCTGCCATGTCACTCCAATCAAATCCAGCACCATCTATAGCACACATTGCCTTTTCAGAAGCATCTTCAATCTTTACAGTCTTTGTTGAGCTACCTTGATTCCAATTTATGTTGTCTTTACTTCTAGGTGCTCTGCATTCTCTGGCAAAATGTCCCATTCTATGGCAGTTAAAACATTCTACCTTTGATTTATCATACCCAGCAGTATTGCTTCCATCAATGAGATTCTCCTTCAAGTTTCTCTGATAGAACTTCTTGCCCTCATGCTTAGTAGTGCCATAATCCACTCAAATCCCATTTCTTCCAAATCATCAACATGAATTGCACAAGGTCATCATGAACTAGTTGAACCCTTTTGGTTGAGTGATAGAAAGGCATATACTGTGGCATAACTAATGCTAGCAGTATGAATTTCAGTACTGGCAGTATTAACCGTTGTGGAAGCATACTAACTTTGGTTCGCATATTAATTTTATTAGTACTAGCTTCACCCGAATTTGTACAACTGCCAAGTTTTTTATCATCATTTCTTGCACAGCAGATTTCCTTAACCGTCTGTTCAACATTTTAAAATTTGTTGTACAAATCATCCTAACCCATAGTATCAAAATGAGGTTTTGTTCATCCAAACTACCACATGTGATCCATTCAGATGGTAAGCTCCTGTAAGAAATTATTACCATTAGTTCTTCTGGAGGATAACCACACCCAAATTGGACCAATTCTGAGCTTTAAGCACTAAAGTTTTTATACTTTTTTCAACAGAGCCTTCTGTGTCTTCATTTGTTGCTTCCTTCCCGTCAAATCGAGCTTTAAATGCAGCAAACATTGATGAGCATCAACATACTGTCAAAGGTAAGTTATGTTCTTGGGCATGCCATGAGCAGTAGACTTCTTGCCTTACATCATTCTTTTTACATGACTTCTGCAGTTGTAAAAGGCATACCCATCATTGTTTGTTGGTGATTGTAACCATTATTCTGGTGTTGTTACAGGAATAGGTACCCATGAATTCCCATTCTCTATGACCTCCCATAGAGCATAATCCTGGATCTGAAAATACTGTTTGATCCTGATCTCCCACATCTCATACTCCCCGAGTTTGAGCATGGGAAGCTTAGCCAAAGCATTGTTTTGAGTAATTCTCTAACTCCATTCTCTAGATTAAAGTTTCTCAAAGCACAGGCTCTGATACCACTTGTTGATCCCACGCCTTGATCGAATCTTTACCTAGTAAAGAGTATGTTACCTTGGATGAATCCGCATTCTAGCTTTCGTTTTTAGGTTTTCTTTAATCGTTTTTTGCATTTTTATTTGTAGTAATAGAAAAACCAATTATAACCTTGTCATATTCAAACATCAATTATTAATCCGTCATCCGATTCTCCATTGCACACCTCGTTGGGACATAACGACCCGGGAAATCAAACTTCCGGATATATATTGATTCTATTTGTGAATTCTTCACCAATCCCTAGCTAAGGGTATTTGGTTGATTATTTGCCTATATTATATATATATAATATTGAACGAATCAATCTCCTTTTATGCACCACAAGGAGTCCTTTACAAGATAACTATCAATCATAATCACATACAAATCTTCCTAAAATATAAAAGATATACATTCCTTATTTATCTCCATGCATCCTTATCTCCAAGTCAGCAGCTTTGACCATCAGCAGTATTAATCTTTCTTCTAGCAGTATTAACTAACTCTGACAGTACTAAGTTTGTACTGGCAGTACTAACTCCATTAGTACTGTTAGTTATACCTTAGCAGTATTAACTCTTGATGAAGATTTATTCCCAACAAACTTGCTAATCCAGACGATTAAGTAAACTTGCTAATTTGGACGATGAAGTAAACTTCCTAATTCGTTTGCTTCTTCAAAGTTGCTAATTTATGTCCTTATCCTTGTTGCTAATTCATTTCCTTGTCCATGTTGCTAATCCGTG
>BQNB010111141.1:0-22410 GCA_026074375.1 Tanacetum coccineum
AAGGAAGGTTCACGGAGTTTGTAGTCTAGCAACCGTGACCGCGATCCCGACCACGATCATGATTCCTAGACTGGGGGGACATGATGACGTATAGTATGGACCGGCCCGACCCACTTATACTATTATAGGCTTGGTAGCTGCTAATGGGCCTCCGGCCCATGAATCGCGGTTGCGGCCTCATGGACCTGCGGGTCGCGGATACGGACACACTGTCCACGGCCGCGGTATCTTCACAAGTTATCTTTAAGAAAGGATAACCTAATTAAATAAGAGATAGGCTTTACATATTTGAATCAGTTAGGATAATTCCGAATCCCGATGATATCGGCCGTATCTTGGGCCGAAAGTTACGGAAACCCTAAGGGTTAGTCAGCCTATAAAAGGAACGCAATTATCATCAATACAGGTATCTTACAAACCCTAAACACACTCGATTACTCTCTCAGAACCATATACTTACTCTCACGCCGGAGTCTAATCGTGGGATCCGCTCCCACGATAAGGTTAACGGTGTTTATTTCCTTGTGCAGGGTTCTCTAAACAAGTTCACTTGATACAAGAATAAGGCTCTACATACCCGAATAGCTGCCTATTCGGACCAAGCAAGACCCGACCTAACTTTTGTATCAACAAGTTGGCGCCATCCGTGGGACCCGACACTAGGAATTACTCTCAGAAAAATGAGCGCAATGGCTAACGCAACCCCCATTGTGACGACCGTCACGAAACCTGCAACCAAAGAAAAGACGCCAAAAGATGCGGATGCCACACCCAGGGTGAACATCCAGGATTTCTGTGAAGAGCATTACGAGGATATTCTGCCGGTCATTATGGACAAGATTCGTCGTGACAAGCGAAAAGAAGTCCATGCTAGGCTGGACTTCGGGGAAAGTCCCAAGAAAAGAAGAATAAGAGAAAGCTCTCAAAACTCAAGTGCCAAGACCTTGCCCGCAAGGTACCATAACCCGTCAGAGAGACTGAAAGTGCGGGACCGCTTAAGGTACAACGATCGACATGTGCTTGACCGACTGGGTCATCGAAGGCAGAGCGCATTCGACCGACTTAGTGATACTTACTCGCCAAGCACAACTAAATCCGGACCGGAACAAACTATAGAATGTACTTGCAAGTTTGAATGTAGGTTTTGGCATTTCAGATTAGATATTAACCATAGTTGAGACGTTTACTCGTTTAGGTACTGCCTAGGTTCGTTGAACCTTTAATTGTTGATAAGTAGTTGCTGATGTTGGATTAGCTAAATAATTGGGATGCTCATTTTCGGTCTTTTCTTTTGCTGCAGTAGGACCATTTTATCATATACTGCTACACGTTAAACACGAAAAACCGTAAGAGTCAAACACTTCAAGGGCGTGGCACGTGAGATACATGTTCGACTCGTATAAATTGATCATCTTTAGTACTAGGTCATGACAAGTTCATCTTTAGTACTCGTATAAATTGATCATCTTCACTTTCTAAGTTTTTAATAATTTGTGTACTTGTTATTTTGGCAATTCATTGAAAGTGCCATATGTTCAAGTCATATATTCAGTTCTGATAAAAAGAACCTATAACAAGTTCAGTAACATACGGCGATATACTTAGATCATGTACCCAGTCAAGTTACACATAACAAATTACTGAAAAAGTATAGATAATTAGATATGCTCGTATAAGAGGAATCAAACTCGTGAACAAACTTCCAATTTTTTGATAATCTTCGTACTTGTCATCTTGGCAATTCTCTAGAAGTGCCACATCTACGTCGGCCATACAAACTGTAGTCCTTCATACCAGTAGACGTGACACATAAAAAGCTAAAAACACGTATTACTAACAGATAATGTGAATTGTGATCATATCTCATTTAACATTTACCACTAAGACAATGGTTAATATCCCCAAATGAATCTTATGACTGTTACCAAGTCATTTCTAAAATTCTAAACACAAACTTAATTACCTTCACCTGACAGAACCTACAAAAATTTCATAGCTGTTTTACTGTGCAAGTGAGTTCAGTCGAATCTATCACCAAAATCATATCCTAAACATTTGAGTATAATAGGCAACAAGCAGTCGAAAAGTCTTTGAATTGGGCTGTACCTCTCCTCTTCAACATATGATTCGGGTTCGACCCAGTTAGTATCAAATTCCATGTCTATCTCATCATGTTCGTCTACCACTTTTATTATCTCAGATGCATACTTTGGTTGAGCCACGCCTTCATAGGAAAGATCCTCGATCAGTCGCTCTTTTCCTTTGTTTCGGCTCACACCCAACCATCTGCACGGCTCTTTATACACCCTTTGGCGTTTCTCAGGATTGAGTATATAGTCTGCAATTATAAAACAGATTATGATCATGTCTAGCAACTTACGGCTAGTTTTCCGAATAATAACTTAATAGTTACATAAACTTAATAGTTACATACCTGGTATGACATGTTCCTTCAGTTCAATAAAACATTCCTCCACTTCAGTCTGCAACATTCAAACAAGAAAAACCAATCGCGATTTAATAACTACACAAATTATATTTAACAATATAATGAATACAAAATAACGAAAAAACGGTTATATTCTGTATCGAAATTGTCATGTATCTATCATCTATTAGGGATATTATCTAATAACTTAATGGTGACATTGCATAAATTGATAATTTAATGACTAATATGAACCATTTTGGATAGAAATTAGCACATAAGACCTAATAATAAGGATTAAATCTATAGAAAAAAAGGGCTCCATATCATCACCTGTTGAACCAAGTTTAATCTGAAAATCTCTTTTCTGAACTTTGAATACTTCTTTGGCTGTAAACTGTGGTAGGATGTAACTAAAATCGCTGACGCTGCAAGTGTAGAAGGCCTAAACTCCGTGAATCTAATATCTGTAATCCATTCATTCGTATATAAGATACGAATTCGTACATCTTCCTTTTTTTTTGAAAGGCAATAAATGTGCTAATGTACCTTTTTGAATGGCAACAATGATCTGAGGTATCAGTGTGAAGGGTGGTGATTGCCGCTCGTTTTTTGTAGTGAGCAAAGGAAGGAAGAAATACAAGAAGGTTATGGCGGTCACTGGTCGTACCCTCCATTCTAAACCTTCCAAAATCCGAAGCTCCATAGCTAGAATATCCTTCACTTCTGCAACTCGGTGCTCGTTCTACACATTAAAACGATAACTCAGATATCACAAAAACACCAACACACATTGATGATTTTATATTTAAAATATAAACATTATGTACTGTTTCAAGACATCAAGTTTATATAACAGATTTCAAACACTCTATGTGCTTATTTTATACGTTAAAATGATATATCAGATATGAAAAACATACAAAATTACATACATCGTGTGCTTATTTTACACACTAAATTGATATTTCATCTATCACACAAACACACATTAAATAATATGTATGAATACACAGAAAGAAAGTGAGAAACTAACCAAGAATTGCCTAAACGAGAAATATGAATAGCGTATTTTAAAAGCAATCAAAACGCAACAGAACACAAACATCTTCATATTTCTTTCAACACCTTCACCACAATAAATAACCTGAATTCAAAGCAAAACACAAATTATCAATAAAATCAAATCAAATCATATAATAAAACAATTTAACAAAAATAATCAGATTAAACCCTTACAGGTATATCATTCATCCTCGACAAGAATCGATCAACAAACGTCATAGCAAGATATGGCACAAACGCATCAACATAATTACGCGTAAACTGATCAAACAGGCAAAACATATATCGTTAAAAGTATAGCTCAAACATTATTTAACTATTTGTGATTAATTCAGTAGTACATTAAAATGTACCTTTTGGATATATGAAATAGCAATCGATCTGATTGCGATAAACTTCTGTTGTTGATAGTAATCAGGAGAAACCATGAAATCAACTTCGAGTTCGAAGTATTTACGGATTGGGGCTTGATCACTGATATTGTGTTTTTGTAACGGATTCCTTGGATCGAATTCCATTTCTTGGTTATGATTTTGGTATCTTGTTATTTTCAGGGGGTCGGATGTATGCTGTAGTGAATGAGAGTAATTGTGTGTTTAAATGGTATTTTTGTGAAAGTGTAGATTCTGTTAAAACGGTTATTTGAATTGTGTAGGTGAAGGCGGGAAAAGAGTGGATGAGCTGACGTGTTTGTTTAATAGTATTATTATAGGAGGTAAGTTATTTTTCGTTTCTCCCTAACTAACCATCCATTTTATTGATTAAAAAGATAAGATTAAAAAAAACATGGAGGGATCAAAATTGTAAACTTACTAAAACTCACACTAACCACTTCCTCATTATTTGTAAAGTTGGTAAATCTTGCCCAAATTGCAATTAAATAACTTTTTTGATATTTTGTACGTTTTTTTACGATTTTTAACGTTTTTACGATTTTTTAACGTTTTTTTACGTTCTTACGTTTTTTTTACGTTTTTATACGTTTTTTACCTATTCTTACGTCTTTTACGTTTTTTTTACTGTTTTTAGGATTTTTACGTTTTTTACGTTTTTTTACGTATTTTACGTTTTTTTACGTTTTTATACGTTTTCGTCCGCTTTCGCACGTTTTCGCGCGCTTTCGCGCGTTTTCGCACGTTTTCGTCCGTTTTCACGCGTTTTCGTCTGTTTTTAGATGTGCTCGCACGGTTTGTTACGTTTTCGCACGTTTTCGTCTGTTTTCGCACATTTTCAAACGTTTTCGTTTCTCTTCACATTTTTTCTTCTGTTTTCGTCCGCTTTCGCACGTTTTCATACGTTTTCGCACGCTTTCGCCCGCATTCGCGCGTTTTCGTAGGCTTTCGCGCGTTCCGCCGGCTTTCGCGCCTTTTCCCGCTTTTGCACGCTTTCCTATTTTCGTGCGCTTTTATACATTTTCGTGCATTTTCATAAGTATTACTATTAGAGAATCATTATTAGTGTGTTTTACTGATTAATTTTTTTATACATTTTGATATTGTGATGATTGTTTTGATAATATGAGAGATTTAGTTGGTTAAGCGAACACAAGAGTTTTCTACATAGCAATTAAGTAACAGCTAATTATAGTATTCAAACGTATAAGTAATATCACAAGTGTAATAGTAATAAAAGGACAAAAAGTATACTTCATTAATATCCCATTACCAGTAAACCCTATACAAGACCCTAAACCCTACCACTAGGTTTAATATCACAAGTGATATATATACATAAACTTTAAAATATATACCAAAAACATTAAACTCTAACCATTAGGTATAATATCACAAGTGATATATACATAAAATTTTAAACTATACCAAAAACTCTAAACCTCTAACCACTAAACCCTATACCAAAAACCCTAAACCCCCAAACCCCCAACCACTAAGTATAATATCACAAGTAATGTATACATAAACTTTAAAACCTATACCAAAAACCCTAAACCCCTAACCACTAAACCATATACCAAAAACCCTAAACCCATAACCACTAAACCTTATACCAAAAACCCCTAAACCCCAACCACTATGTATAATATCACAAGTGATATATATATATATAAACTTTAAAACCTATACCAAAAACCCTAAACCCCTAACCACTAAACCTTATACCAAAAACCTAAACCCTTAACCACTAAACCCTATACCAAAAACCCTAAACACCTAACCACTAAACCCTATACAAAAACCGTAAACCCCTAACCACTAAACCATATGCCAATAACCCTAAACCCCCTCCCTAACCACTAATCCCTATACCAAAAACCCTAAACCCCTAACCACTAAACCCTATACCAAAAAAACCCTATATACCATAACCACTATGGTATAAACATCACAAGTGTTAATATCAAACAATAAACTTTAAAATCTATACCAAAAACCCTAAACCCCTGACCACTACCCTATACCAAAAACCTAAACCTCAAACCACTATGTGTAATATCACAAGTGATATATACATAAACTTTAAAATCTATACCCTAAACCCTAACCCCCTAACCACTAAACCCTATACCAAAACCCCTAAACCCCTAACCACTAAACCCTATGCCAATAACCCTAAACCCCCTCCCCAACCACTAATCCCTATACCAAAAACCCTAAACCCCTAACCACTAGGTATAATATCACAAGTGATATATACATAAACTTTAAAATCTATACTAAAAACCCTAAACCCTGACCACTACCCTATACCAAAAACATAAACCCCTAACCACTAAACCCTATACCAAAACTCCTAAACCCCTAACCACTAAACCCTATACCAATACCTTTATAAACTAAGATTCACCCGTAGCTTAACAGTTATTACCCCTGACATTGTAGTATCACCAGTGATAAATAAATAATAATAAAATCTCATGTGATAAAGTAATATAATGTGACATTAGTCATGGTATTCCACATATAATTAATATCACAAGTGATAAAGCAATATAATGTGACACTAACTGTGGTTATTTTTGAAATTTTTAACATGTAATCATTGTTATCTATCACTTGTGATATTATACTGTTAGTAGGATTAAAAGGGTTAAAACATAGTTTTGTGAGAAAATAGTGTTTTAGTTTAATTTTCACAAATTATGTTTGATATATGGTTAGAATGGTAAAGATGTTTATTTTTTAATGTCAAACATGATAAATCATTTAATGTTTTACACAAATACACAAATATTTATGCTCATTTCATAACATCATGTTGAGTGTTCAAATTTACGGATATGTTATATCACATGTGATACTTCAAAAGGGTTTGATTATAAAAAATAAAATTATTCGTTATTCACCAACTTCTATAAATAAAGTGTTTTGATTTGAAGGTCCAAAAATTATGTGTGATAAATGGTTGGAAAGCTAAGAATGTGTACTTTTCAATGCCAATAACGATGAATCAGTTGGAGTTTCACACAAATATTATACCCGTTTTACGAAAGCATGTGAAGTGTTATAACTTACAGATTAGTGTAATATCACAAGTGATATATCAAACAAAATACTGCATCGAGAAAAAAAATTACCAAAAAACAAAAAAAAGTTTGTCGAAAATATATGAAAGTGCCCTCTATAAAAAGATAATTAAATGCTCGTCACGATGGTGTAATTTATGTATCTTAACGTTTTACGGTTTTTGCGATATGCAATTTTTAAAAAATATGGGTGAAAATGTGTTTTAATTAAAAAACACAAAGGTAGGAAGTGGGTGATGGATGTTTTTTAAGGTTTAATGTTGTTCATTAGATAAAATTGAATCTTAGATTAATCCCCACCATTAGATCAAACCCAAATAAATGATAAAGATTTGTCCTTTGGTATGTGAGGAGAAACTAGTATGCAAATGAACTTTTCTCATATAATATGGCTTGTTATACTTCTCGTTCATTGTTATTTGTCATTTGATGCATAAACAAAATGAAAGATACTAAAAAATTTGATATGTTCTCCCAAAAAATACCTTACAAGTCAAGAGATGAAATTATGTAAAATTGATATATTAAATATTTTAATGAAACATATATTTTTAATCTATGTTGTTTAGTGTTTAGGGAGTAAAAATGTTTAAAAAAACGAGTGGCTAAATGAAAGTATAGAATTGCATAAAATTAGTTATCTATTTATGTTGTTTAGTGTTAGAGAGCTAGAGTGGAGGGATGTTTTTATCATATAGAAAAGATGGAGAGAGTTGTATAGGAGTTTAATTACCCGTGAATCAAACAATACCAATTCAAAAAATATCAGTTATTAAGAATGTTGAAAAGTCAAAAAGTAAAAAGCATATTTTCTTCTTCTTCTTTCCCTTTCTCTTTTCTTTACGCATGTTCTTCTTCTACTTCCATTAAAATCACCATTTTTTTGTTTCTTTCACATATACGAATCAAAATTTATGATGCCCCTTATTTTTTTATGCCCTGGGCGGTCGCCCAGCTCGCCCATGGCCAGGGCCGCGCCTGCGCAGTAGGCCCCGATGTTATCTATGTGAAGGAACTTTACCTCTAAAGTTCAAATTAACTTTAGAGGATCCTTACTCTTGCAATATATAGTATAAGTCAGTTTGTCTCCTTCTCATATTGCTACAGGAATAAATATTTAATTCGCTTAATCCATTTTTTATATTATACATACATTCATCACTTTTTTTCTCTACAGTCTAAACCACATCACCTGTCCTCTTGCATTCTCTATACACCATCATCAAACCTACAAAGCATATATACTCACCAGATTCATCATACAAAACACACTCATAACCTTAAACAGATCCAAAACAAGAATCTACCGATATAAGAAGGTTTGGAAGAGTGCATGTAATGTGTTCTATCTTGATTATTGTAAGATATCAAATCACATAATATAACACACAATATAAAAGATGTCTAGAGAGAGAAAGTGAGTGGAAGGTTTTCTAGTGAGATAAAGAAAGAAATAACATAATAGAAATGAAAACCAACACCCTCTCCATGTGTGGAGAGGGTATTCATACTCTTACAAGGTGGGTTGGGGCGTGTGACCCATGCAATATTCATGGGTCGGCCCGTTTCTTTTACATTATTAATTAAACACTTAACTACGAGCTAAGAACTATATATTTGGTAGTGACCAAGTCTTTTCTCGAGAGAAGTACAACATTCAGAAACAACAATCTCAACACAAAGTGGGGAAAAACTACAAAAAGACAATGCAACGGAGTGTGGGGTTTTCTTAATGATGCATATGAAAATCTACAATGGAGATATTGCCTAGAACGGAGTGTGGGGTTTGCAAAGACGCACACGAAAAAATGTGATCTCCATTTATTTTATATAGACGATTTTGTAAACCATCTGAAACTAGTACAAAGTCTTGCGGATTTGATTTTGAATATTATGTCTATTTTATTTAAGTTTTATGCACACTTCAATAATCTCTCCGTAAAAAATAGGCTTTTAAGAAACAGGAAATAACACCATGTTCATTGTTTAAACATCAAGTATGATAGTTGATAAATCAGTGATGATCATGTTAAATCATATGTGATTTATGAAAGAAATCACATATGATACTTTGTTACCAAATTGTAAAATACAAATATCACATATGATAATTCAAATGTAAAAGAAACTGATGTAAAATCATATATGATTTCCTAGAATATCACATATGATATAATAGAATCACATTCATGTAAGATCAAAAACAACAAAATTCAAGTGAAAAAAGAATTATAACACTTGTTGATATAACAATCAAACATAAAAGAGTACTTTTTTAAACAATAATTTTTTCTTGAAAAACAACTTAATGTTGAACCACGACTTGTTCTGATCTTCAAACCTCTTAGGGCACTCCTCTTGTTGTGATCAAAACTTCCACATAATGAACAAGCATTCATGTTCTTCAATTCTGAAAATATAAAATAAATATAAAAGAATAAATAAAAACTATTTTTTGGAAAAAAATTGAATTTTCATATATTAATAATCATATGCCTACACATATGACTAAAAACAATATAATATATGATATCTATATGAATACGTTTGAAAAGTATCATATTATATCATATATGATATTCAAAACTCGTTAACCAAAAGATACTTAAAACGCTTATTGCTAACTGATAAAGCTAAAATACATCTTAATAAGTCTATACTCAAATAAATTAATCTAATAGAGCTTATTCAGAACATAAAAAATAGCTAATAATAAAGCTTATTAACACTAGCAACATAAATAAGCTAATAAGATAGCTTATAATTCATCAAAATAAGCTAATAAGCTAGCTTATAATTCAAGGCAAACTTTAATTTCAAATGATGATTTTTACATAAACTTATTCACTATAAAGGACCTAAAATTTAAATTAGCTTATCACTAATACAATTAATTAAAGAATTCGTCAAATTAAGCTTGGAATAATAAGATTATGAAATTGGATGATGATAAATTACTATGTTTTATTCACATAAAGTAAGCTAAAATAAAAAATAGATTGATGTATCTAACCTGATGTTAATCCTGAAGAATGAGTTAATCGATCAAGATCCGATCGATTAGATGTTAGTGGATGCTTCGTGATGATTAGTGTTTGGATTAAATCTAATGAATTTGTTCCCTGATGGATGATCTGTTGTTGGTAGAGAAGAGATAAAAAACACGCTTTGTGGTGTGTGTGTGTGTGTGTGTGGGTGTGTGTGGAGAATGAGTGGGTTTGTTAAGAAAAAACTACTGATATAGTGGACTGAAATGACCAAGATACCCTTGCAGTGTAAAATTGGGATTTAATCTCCTTCGTCAGATGATATGGAGATGGAGGGTGGGGATGAGTCCCCCGATATCCAAGCTAAGTTTGGTATCCAAATGAACTTAAATCATTTACTATTTGGTTTAGTACATAGATTAACAAAATGCTTTTAAAAATTTCCTTATCTAGGTAATTTACTCAAAAAAAAATCATTACTAGTATCAAAACTTGTGTAAATTTTTTCTAAATTTCCTTATATAGGTAAATTTTTTACATATTATTTTTTACCTGTTATGCTTAGTTTAGACCCGATATATTTATTTGACCAATTTGTTTTACCCATTTTATAAAAATAGGTTCTTATTCTTTCTTCCCCCGCATGAAAATCTTTAATCAAACACAAAAATGTTCTTGAAACCCAAATAGATCTTCATCTTTAACATTCAAAAATACATAAATCAAACCGCAAATATTAAAAAAAACTCACTTCAACATATTCTCAATTAAATCTACCGCCACTTCATGAACAACCACCACATTTTGACTAATCACTACATGTCTACCTCTATTTATTGTCACTCGTATGAACTATTGCCGACTGCATCATCGACCGTTCATTGGATAACAATGAATGTAGGAATTAATGGAATTAATGGAATTTGACGGGTTATGAAATTAATGGGTGTAGTCGTGTAGATTTTTATTTTACATTTTCTCCCTTTAATGTGTTTGACGGGTTTATGGGAAGGTGATCAACACATATTATGTTTTGATTTTGCACTTTTTTATGTACAACCGATTAAAACAATGTATATTCACAGTACAATAGTTTAATGCATTTCATTGAATGTCTTAACAAAAAAATGAAGTGTGCAAATCATTTCCCTTATAGAATATATAGACTTTCGAGGGGTGGGGTTACTGTAATGGTGATGGTTGGTTGATGTTTTTTGATGAATGTAGGAATTCAATTTCTAAAAAATTCAAGAGCAAATATAAGGTTGAAGCTGAACGTTGTGGAAATTTGGGGTCGTCTCTTTATTAATGTTAGGAACTGGAAAGAATTACAGTACTTAGCTAAAGTGTTATTTAATGAATTTAGTTTACACATAAATGGAAATTCATAAGAGATAAAGAGGTTGAAAATGAAGGGAAGAAATCATGGTTGTTAAGATCCTGATCCTGATTTTAGGATCTTACGATTTTACGATACGGCAAAGCAAAAACGATCCGGATCCTAAATCTCAAGTAGAATTCACGTAGTGTTTCCCCCTTCTTATAAGCAAACTTATCGAATTCATTATAAAGCTTACACTCCCTTTCATGTTTGGTCAATGAAGTTCCTTGCATGAGAAGTTGAATTCTTTTACAAAGTTCCTTGGCGACTTTATGATTGCTAACCAATGCATAGACCTCAGGTGGTAGTCCTTGGAGAATGATATTTGTTCCTTTGATATCACAATCAGCTTGAATTGCTTCTGTAGAAGATAAATCGGAATATTTCTTTGGTCTTGACACTCCATTTTCCTCAATTGAAGGCCAAATGAGTGGACCATTTTCAACGGATTCAAGAATCATTCTTCCATGTCGTCTATTCATCATGTAAAGCTCCATTCTGCTTTTCCAAGAATCGTACATATCCTTTTCCAACATAGGTGGATGATTGTCAGCACCCAAAAGAATCGCTTTGTCTGCAAGAGTCGGTTGAGAAATTTTATTTTAAAAAGATAGCCTGTGTTTGATCAGAACAGTGTAAAAGAATCGTGTTTAATTAAGTTGTCCTTTTAAGTGTTTTAATTCTTTAAACTACATGGGATTTTACAATTCTTGACAAAACTGGGAAAAATAAGTTAATGTTTCACGGGATTTTACAAGTCAAAGAAATAAACCGTATAATTTAAAAAATTGAGTTGTTTGGTTTCAACTAAAGTGAGTTTGTTTTCGGATGTCAACTGATAGTGAGTTGTTCGATTTCAAACTGAAGTGCGTTTGTTCGGTTTTCCACTAAAGTGAGTTGTACGTTTTCACTAAAGTGAGTTTGTTCGGTTTCCACTGAAGTAAGTGTTGTTCGTTTCAACTAAAGTGAAGTTTTACAGTTTCCACTGAAGTAGTTGTTCGTTTCAAACTGAAATGAGTTGTTCTACTTGAGATGTTCGAGCCTCAGGTTGTTCGACTTGGGTTTTCGACAGGTTGTTCGACTTGAGTTGGTCCGACTCAGTTTGTTCGAACTTCAGTTTTTTCGATTTGAGTTGTATCGACTCGGTATGTTCGACTTCATGTTGTTTGACTTGAGATGTCGACTCAGTTATTCAGACTCATTGTTTCGACTTCCTCTATTTACGAAACCCAAAAATTTATAAACACAAAAATACACCCTTTTGATGGTTGTTTTGCAAAATACTTGTACAACGGTTTACTAAACCTTTCTAGGAACAAGAAAAATGTGAAACATAAGGTTTTTAGGCCGAAATTTTAAAATCAAGATTTTTGCTCTTTATAAGTTTTCGACACAAAAAATATAAAAATGATGTTTTTCTTGTTCTAACTGTACACCCTATATCATAAAGATACTAGATCAGATTTACCAAGATAAATAATCCTTTAGTGTACACAATAGCTTTGAAACCAAAGAAAATATAAGAAATAAAGGACGATTTTTACGAGTAAACAAACGAACCAAAAAAATAATACAAATACTAAACACATCACTCCATGGCTCTTGATACCAATTGAAAAATATTAGATATCTTTTAGAGTTAAGTACATTTTTGGTCCTCGTGGTTTGGTGCGTTTTCACTTTGGTCCAAAATTACAAAAAGTTTTGGTTTTAGTCCAAAACACATAGTTTCGTTCCAAAAGACATAGTTTCGTTCCACTTTTAGTCCAAAACTTTTAGTCTAAATTTACGGGATTAGACTAAAAGTGGAACGAAACTATGTTTTTGGACCAAAACCAAAACTTTTTTGAATTTTGGACCAAAAGTGAAAAACGCATCAGACCATAAGGACCAAAAATGTACTTAACTCTATCTTTTAACAACAAGAACTAGAGAGAGAAAGTGGGAAGGAATAAAGTATTTTAGAGAGAGAAAGACAAGAACATGAAATGCATAACTATGTAAAAATACAACTAACCAACCACCTCTCTAAGGCATAGAGAGGTGTATTTATACTTACAAATGGCATGTAGGCTTGGGCTTGCATGGTTAAATCCATGGGCCTTTGCTAACTAACTATGTAAGTTTCCAAAAATTACTTAACGAGCTAACGACTGATTATATATTAACTACCGACACATTCGTGTCCTAACATCCTGCATGATACTAATTAAATGATATCTAATAACATACAAGGTTAGGGAAAGAGAGGTTGTTTTAGAGAGAGAGTGGTTGGATGAACACTTTAGAGAGAGAAAGTAAACATGAAATAGAAATGCATAAATGTGTGAAACAAATAAACAACCAACACCTTCTCCAAGGCATGGAGGGGGAATTTATACATCCCTAGTGGCCGGCCTATGGTTAGCTTGTGGGCTTTCAATGGGCCTTTTGGCCCAATTAGATTACTATCATTACATTGGACTAACTACGGGCTTTGACTAACTATTATTGGAAGTGACCGACACTTTTCGTGTTTCTAACACTATCATATTAATGTGTGGGGTCTCAAGTTCAAGTTCTATAAGTAAAATCTATAATGGTCACGTCAATCTTCTAAAAAATGGACTTTAACTGGTTTGAGTGTGTAACGGTGAGCTCAAACCATGATTAAAAGAAAAAAGGTAATATTCTCGAGACATATATACAATTTACCTTTACTGAATGATATAGGGTTGAGTCCATAAACTACCAACATTCCTTTAAAAAATCTCATCTCGATAAATTACTCCTAAAAATACCATTACCAGTATCAAAACTTTTTAATTTGTTTCAATATTATAAATTTTATTGCATTTCTTGACTTGTTTTTGGTTGAGATGGTAAACATAATTAACACCTTATATATATATTTAAATCTTTTGCTTACGTGGATATTTAGATATTAAAATTTTATGCTCAAGTGTTTATAAGAGGGCAATTTGATTATTTCTTTCAAGGTTTTCAAGATCGGGATCTTACTCAGGATCGTTTTCGTCTTTGCAAGATCAAGATCGTAAAGTCAGATCGGGATCGTAAGATCCTACCATAATGTCATTGTCTTAATAGTCTTTGTAATATTATACAAATCAACCATTATTTATATATCCATAAACACAAAATTATATGAATGTTTCATATAAATGTTGTCATAAATTATGATTATGAATTGTTTAAGAAGATTCACATGTTAATTTTTAAATTCTACAAAACACAACCCATAAATTTATAGTTTTTTTTTTTTTTTTTTTTTTTTTTTAGTTTGTGGTTCGAGAAAAATAAGATCGGATCGGAGTAGATCTTAAGATCCTATGGTCAAGATCGGGATCCTATAAGATCTTAAACATGCAAAGATCCTACGTAGGATCCGGATCGTTTTTGCTTTGCAGTATCGTAAAATCGTAAGATCCTAAAATCAGGATCGGGATCTTAACAACCATGATTTCTTCCGTTCATTTTCAACCTCTTTATCTCTTATGAATTTCCATTTATGTGTAAACTAAATTCATTAAATAACACTTTAGCTAAGTACTGTAATTCTTTCCAGTTCCTAACATTAATAAAGAGACGACCCCAAATTTCCACAACGTTCAGCTTCAACCTTATATTTGCTCTTGAATTTTTTAGAAATTGAATTCCTACATTCATCAAAAAACATCAACCAACCATCACCATTACAGTAACCCCACCCCTCGAAAGTCTATATATTCTATAATGGAAATGATTTGCACACTACAATTTTTTTTGTAAACAATAATGAAATGCATTAAACATTTTACCTGTAAATATACAATTGTTTTAATCGAGTGTTATCATAAAAAAGTGCAAAATCACAAACATAATAGGTGTTGATCAACACTCCCATACACCGTCAAACAATTAAAGGGAAAAAATGTAAAATAAAAAACTACACCGACTACACCCATTAATATCATAACCCGTCATATTCCATTAATTCCTACATCATGTTATCCAATGAACGGTCGATAGCAGTCGGCAATAGTTGATACGAGTGACAATAATAGATGTAGACATGTAGTGATTACCAAATGTGGTGGTTGTTCATGAAGTGGCGGTAGATTTGATTGAGAAATATGTTGAAGTGAGTTTGTTTTTAATATTTGCGGTTTGATTTATGTATTTTTGAATGTTAAAGATGAAGATCTATTTGGGTTTCAAGAACATTATGTGTTTTTGCTATAGATTTTTCATGCGGGGAAGAAAGAATAAGAACCTATTTTATAAACTGGGTAAAACAAATAGGACAAAATATATATATCGGGTCTAAACTAAGCATAACAGGTAAAAAATAATATGTAAAAAATTTACCTATATAAGGAAATTTAGAAAAAATTTACACAAGTTTTGATACTAGTAATGATTTTTTTTTTGAGTAAATTACCTAGATAAGGAAATTTTTAAAAGCATTTTGTTAATCTATGTACTAAACCAAATAGTAAATGATTTAAGTTCATTTGGATACCAAACTTAGTTTGGATATCGGGGGACTCATCTCCACCCTCCATCTCAGATTAAATCCCCAATTTACACTGCAGGGTATCTTGGTCATTTCAGTCCACTATATAAATATTTTTTCTTTAACAAACACTCATTCAACACACACATACACACACAAAGCATGTTTTTTTCTCTCTCTACCAACAACAGATCAATCATCAGGAACAAATTCATTAGATCTAATCCTAACATCTAATCATCACGAGCATCACGAACATCTAATCGATCGATCTTTGATCGATTATCTCATTCTTCAGTTGATTAACATCAGGTTAGATTCATCAGATCTATTTTTATTTTAGCTTATTTATGAGAATAAACTTATTAATTTATCATCATCCGAATTTATAATCAAAAAAAAAAAAAAATATTTAATTTTCCCCAATCTTTTAAATTTTTTTTGATCGAATATCTTAATTATTTGTTATTAGTGATAAGCTAATTTATTTAGGTCCTTTATGTGAATAAGTTTATGTATTATCATCATTTGAATTTATGTTGTTGAATTATAAGTTAGCTTATTAGCTTATTTTGATGAATTATAAGCTATCTTATTAGCTTATTTATGTTGCTAGTGTTAATAAGCTTTATTATTAGCTATTTTTTATGTTCTGAATAAGCTCTATTAGATTAATTTATTGATATAAGCTTAATTAAGATGTATTTAGCTTATCAGTTAGCAATAAGCAGTTTTAAGTAGCTTTTGGTTAACGTGTTTGATATATCATATATGATATATATATGATACTTTTCATATGTATATCATATATGATATCATATATGATATTGTTTTGTCATATGTGTATGGCATATGATTATTATATATGATATTTCATTTTTCCAAAAAATAGTTTATTTATTCTTTTATATTTATTTTATATTTTTAGAATTGAAGAACATGAATGCTTGTTCATTATGTGGAAGTTTTGATCACACAAGAGGAGGTGCCCTAAGAGGTTTGAAGATCAGGAACAAGTCGTAGTTCAACATTAAGTTGTTTTTTAAGAAAAAAATTATTGTTTAAAAAAGTACTCTTTTATGTTTGATTGTTATATCAACAAGTGTTATAATTCTTTTTTCACTTGAATTTTGTTGTTTTTGATCTTACATGAATGTGATTCTATTATATCATATGTGATATTCTAGGAAATCATATATGATTTTACATCAGTTTCTTTTACATTTGAATTATCATATGTGATATTTGTATTTTACAATTTGGTAACAAAGTATCATATGTGGTTATCTTCATAAATCACATATGAGAATTAACATGATCATCACTGAATTATCAACTACATCCTTGAAGTTTAAAACATGATAACCTGTGTTTTTCCTGTTCTAAATGCTATTTTTACGAGTAATTAAGAATGTGTGCATAAAACTTAAATAAAAGACCAAAAATTCTAAATCAAATCCGCAAGACTTTGTACTAGTTTCAGATGGTTTACAAAATCTCTATATAAAATAAATAGAGATCACATTTTTCGTTTGCGTCTTGCAATATACCAACCCACACCCGTTCTAGCATATCTCTATTGGTAGATTTTCATATGCATCATTAAAAAACCCCACACTCCGTTTGCATTGTCTTTTTTGTAGCTCACTTTGGTTGATGATTGTTGATTCTTAATTTCACTTCTCTGCCTTGAGATGATTGGATTTTTAAAATACCTTAAAAACAGCTTTCTCTACCAAATAAAAGATTTGATTTTTATTTTCAGGCACATTAAACATATATGATATATTAAAGTGTTACAGAAGTAACTTTCAGCAGATTATCAATATAATGATATTATACACAAAAACTACTTTTAATTACACACCACGAGATCACAGAGATCTAGTATTTGATTTCAATCACATTATCATATATTATAGTGTTACAGAAGTTGACTTTCAAGCAGATTATCATATATGATATTACACACAAAACTAACTTTTAATTACTCACCAGGAGATCACAAACTGCTTGTATTTTATTTTCAAGCACATTATCATATATGATATTATTATAATGCTTTAAAATCTAACTTTCTATCATGTATGATCCATTAAAAAGTTTTTTACAGTTGTAGGCCACATATCAAATATCTTTTTTCACTAACATGTCATACTATATTTGTTTAACGTATAATAAGCCTTCGGCTTCGCCTTATGCTTAGCCTGCACCTTCAGCAAGCTTATTCGTGGCCTTTTTTTTTTACTTATCAAACTAACTTCTATCATTATTTTAGTCTTCTAAATCACAATATCATCAACAAATCCTTTCTAAATAGTGAAAACTTAACTTCTAATTACATATTTTCTTCATTAAACATCAACATACTCTATCTAAAACTTACTTATCACTATAACATCAGAATACACAAAATAACATCAAATATCAAATCATTATTAACTATATAAACACAATAAATTGAAAAAAAATCACAATATGTTCATCAAAAACTCTATAAACATTAAAATATGTAGATGAAGTGTTTTATACCTGAATTAGTGATTTTAAGCTTGTATTTCATCAACTTTTTACTCAAATCTTCAGCTCTAAGCTTAATCGTTAAGATTTGTTCTTCAACAACATCGTCGACATCTTTTTCTTTCATTTTTAATGCGATTCGTGGATGATCTTTGATTTGTGTGTGTTTTAGTGTGTGTATTTTTGGATCGGTGTAAAACTATATGTTTTTAGTGTGTGTGTTTGATGAGAGAGAAAGAGAACACGTATTTAGATCTAGATGAGATGAATTAGGGGTGGTAGGTTGGTGAGTGAAATGAACGTAAAATAACCTCTCCTACCTATTTTGTTTTTAATTAAAAATATAAATTAATCTAAGCCTTTGATCTATTTTAGATGGAGGGCTGAGATTAATCACCCCGTATCTAAGGAAGAGAGGGTATCCAAAATAACTCTATACTAAAAGACAAATCCCCACCATTTATTTGGGTTTGATCTAATAGTGTAGATTAATCTAAGATTTAATTTTATCTAATGAACAAGATTAAACCTTAAAAAACATCCACCACCCCCTTCCTACATTTGTGTTTTTTAATTAAAACACATTTCCACCCCTATTTTCTAAAAATTGCATAACACAAAAACCGTAAAACGTTAAGATATATAAATTACACCATCGTGATGAGCATTTAATTATCTTTCAATAGAGGGGCAATTTCATATACTTTCGACAAACTTTTTTTTGTATTGTTTTTCTCGATGCAGTATTTTGTTTGATATATCACGTGTGATATTACACTAATCTGTAAGTTAGAACACTTCACATGCTTTCATAAAACGGGTATTGCCTAATAAGGAGATACAAGATGATCAAATATTCGTTCAATAATGATGAAGAATATGTTGCTGTAAAAGAAGACGAATACAACGATATTACAATCACAAGAGAAGAGGCGTACCGAGCTTACCAAGAAATATTTCGGATGGTGGACGAAGGATGGATGGTAACTAGAGCTGAGTGAAGAGAAGCTAAAGAAAAGTCTAACTTAAAGACTTCACCATAAACAAAAGTGCTTCTCGGGAGACAACCCAGAATGTTATTTAATTTTATCGAGATTGTCTTTCCAGACATCAATACGACGTATCCGCTCCATACCATACAACGTATTGATTGTTTGGACGTTATTAGTCTTTACTTTTTATGCACTTTAAAAACATTATTGTCAGTTATGTCAATACGGCGTATACATGCACATGATACGGCGTATTCACCAGACTTACGTGTATTTAGTTTTGTTTAGTCTAGTTTAAATTAACCGTAGGTACCAAGATAGGAATGCACATGTTTTTCCTATATTTTTCTATACAAGACCTCGTGAAAGAAATATCGACGAATATTGGTGGAGAATTTACAAATATGAAGATCTTGAAGTGTTGGAGTCTTGAAACTTCAAGGCGGTTGTTCAACACAATCTTGCTCAATAAACTCAACATGGAGAATCTACCGAGCAAATATCAGGAGGGTTTCTTATTCTAATTCTTTTTAATTCCCATATTTAATATTTTATCTATACAATGGGGACGTTGTATAATTCAGGTGGGGGGATGGGAATTAGAATGTATACTTGTCCTATTTTTTACATCAAAATGTTTAAATTATGCTCAAATTTTAAAAAAAATCAAGCATACTTTTGTGAAATTACTTGATACATAACCCGCACACAATAATCCTTATTAGATATTGTAAGGATTTAACCCTATCTGTTTTCAAATGTTTACCCAAATTCCACAAAATATGAGTGTACCGGTAATGTAGTAGACTTTAGAACTTGGCTTGATACATCTGTTAGCCTCAAAATATTAAGTCGAACAAGGAAGTTCGTTCATTATATTAGGTCTCGGTCACTTAATTAATTATATATTGTAATAGGCTAGACGGGTAAACGGGCTCTTATTTGTAATCTAATCTGTCACGTGTATCGGGCGAAAGCCCAAGTAAACCCGAGCCAGGCCCGTAGAATTACTAAAGGCATGCAAGCCTTTTAGTCTTAACTATAAATACCCCTCTCCAAGGATGGAGAGGGTGTTGATTCTCATTTGTTATTTTTCACTTGTATGAATTAACCAACTCTTGTTTTTCTCTCTCTAAAATTCTCTCTAACTTCTCTCTAAATTTCTTCCATTTTATCTCATCTTATTTTCTTGTTCATCATGGTGAAGTGAAGGTGATTTTGGGTTTCGACATTTGGTATCAGAGCCTTGGGTGTTTAGTGTTTGATTTGTGGATTAAATACAAATTTCGTGGCTTCTTATTAGTTTTTATTCTTGGTTCAAACTAAAACGCAAAGAAAAAACATGGTTTGATTTATATTTTCGTGGTTAAGTTGTTAAATCTTTGTACTTTCGTGTTTAAATAAAGCCCTTGTGTCGTTTATTAAAGTTCTTCACTTAAAATCGTGGCTTAGTCGCAAGATTGAAGAAATTTTCGTGGTTGCGGTTTGTTTAAATGAGCATTTCTTCATTGCGTTTTGCTTAAAGTTCATTTCGTTTTGTGTATAAAGACAAACGAGTACAACATTGAAAACGACTTGTGAAAGTGACCTTTGTACTTGTTGCGTTTTGCTCAAAATTCATTGCGTTTTACTTGAAGACATTGGGTTTTGATTGAAGTCTCTTGCGTTTTGCTCAAAGGACATTGCGTTTTGATCAAGAAAGTTACGATTTGCTAAAAGCTTTGTTGCGTTTTGCTCAAGACAATTTCACTGCGTTTTGTTTAAAAGACATTGCGTTTTGCTTGGAAGACGTTGCGATTTGTTCATTGAAGACCACAATTGCGTTTTGACTAAACGTTACTCCCAATTTTTTTTACATTGCGTTTTGTGTCCAAGCGGATTGCGTTTTGTCTAAAAGTAGATTGCGTTTTGTCCAAGTTACGTTTTGTCCATTGAAAACTTGACCGAATTGGGGAATCTATTAATCACCGTTTAATCAAAACATAACATCAAGACAAACAAACTTCATGGACTAATTACGATGACTTTGGACTTTAATTCGGACTACAAGGACAATTAATCAACAAACTTTAACAACAACAGTTAACTTTTCACGGTTTCTTCTTGATTTAGTAAAATCCCGCGAAAGAATTCTATTTCTCGGTTTAATCATAGATTTGTAAAATCCCGTGAACGTTAATTCATTTAAAACCACAATCCAATCAACACTTCATAACACTTAAGATCCTTCAATCATTTTTCACTTCATAATTCTTAAATCATTCATCATGACAACTCCAATTGTAACTTCCACAACCGACAGTCAAATGCATAACAACATAATGGCAGCTGGTTCAAGGGATCGTCCACCAATGCTTGCAACAGGACGATATGCACAATGGCGATCACGGTTCTTACGATACATTGATACAAGACCAAATGGTGATGCCTTACGGAAGTGCATTCTTAAAGGTCCTTACACTCCAACGATTGTCACAACACCAGCTGTTCCTGCAACAGAGGATTCTCCAGCAGTTCCTGAACAAACAACAGTCGAGACAGTTATGAATATGACTCCTGAAAACAGAGCTCATTTTGAATCAGAAAAAGAAGCGATTCATTTGATATTGACTGGAATTGGAGATGAAATATACTCAACTGTTGATGCATGTCAGACAGCTCAAGAAATGTGGGAAGCCATCGAAAGGCTACAACAAGGTGAATCACTCAATATTCAAGATGTCAAGACAAACTTATTTTGGGAGTTTGGTCAATTCACCTCTCACGATGGAGAAACAATTGAGTCTTACTACACAAGATTCTACAAGATGATGAATGAAATGATCAGAAACAATTTGACAGTTGCTACAATGTAAGTCAATGTTCAATTTCTTCAACAACTTCAACCAGAATGATCCTGAACAAGCTCAGAGGGATAAAGACATGCAGAAAAATTTGGCTCTCATTGCAAAGTACTTCAAGAAAATCTACTCCAAGGTACAAGAATGACAATTAGACTGGACAGTTTGGGAATCAGAGGGCAGTAAATGTTGCTGGGGCTAGAGAAACTGTAGGTGGT